>FQSS02000236.1:0-18425 GCA_900128795.2 Malbranchea cinnamomea
GGATTCATCGCGGTTGGCAAGAAGAATATTTGCCATCTCTTGTACAGTAGCAACCCGGGGGGGCTTTCCTCGTTCACCCATGGATAATATCCACTGCTTGAGGGTCAATTCCTCAGTCACAGAGAGCTTTCGATTTCGTAGCTGAGCATTTTGACGCGTCGTACGTCCGCGGACTCGATGCCATAACGTGCTAACAGGAACACCGTACAGGGCTGAAGCTTTGTTGATACTCGATATTTGACCATTCTTATATGCTTGAATAGCCATAAGAATCCTTCCTTCTTGATTAGAAGCTTGTGTGAATCCTGAGGTAGGCATTTTTCGCTTGAGGAGGAGGTCGAACGCGTAGTCGTGGTGGTGGGTTTTTCGGTAGGTTGTATTTTTCGGTAGGTTGTGAATTACGTTAGAGCCAAGACATTTCTGAGACTTTCTGAATACGATACTGTGTACGCGTCCGTCATATCGAGGCTTCCTGGAGGCTCGATAAAGTTGATAACGCGGTAACTTGCTGTAACCAAGTTGATACAGGGGACGATTCACGCATTCGTCATGTCATGTGTCTGCAGGGCCAAGCCACGCTCCACCACAAGCTTTGCCTCGACTCCGTATAGCATCACTCCCTCGTCAGTCGACTATCCATGCCTTCCTGGCAGCTTCCAGTGACCTGATGACACGACACGAACTTCAGACTTCCATTTCGATCCGTGACTCTCTTTTGGTTGCCGACCTGCCATCTAGCTTGCCGTTCTGAATTCATATAACTTACGAAATTGCTTTTCAATTGCTGTTTTATATTTCTCTCCCTACTGAAGCACAGTGCTGACGAAACCCTTTTGCAATCGAAGCTCAACTGTGAGCCCCTCTGGCATTCCATTTCCTTGCATCGGACTGCCAAATTTCCAGTGGACAGAGGTAAGCAGCTTTCCAGGAGGAAATTTTCTTGCCTGCGTCGTGAAATACTACAACGACCCCTCTCTCGAGATCGTCAATGCCTTGATCTTTCCACCCGTGGGCCGGCGTTCGCAGACGAATACTAGAGAATTCTCCTCTGAAGCTTGTTAAAGGACTGTGAAGAAGAGTAGCTAATATGAACCCAAAATTTTGGAGTGTTTATAAGCTCCTAGCTGGCTGGGGTTGTCGTAATATGAACTATGGGAGAGGGCGATTTAGGTGCTGATGTGTACACCTTGAAAAGCCCAGGAGCTTGCAATGTTGTCTGAAGTCCCGTATTTGGGCGCTAACTAACATCATCTGGCAGCCTCACTTGCTTCATCTCCCGTGATATTCTGTTGAACGCCTACTCTTTCTTTCCGAATCCTCCTAAATCGGCATGTCGACGAGAAGTCCTCCGGTAGTCCCACCGCGGCCTGCGCGATCACCCAATCCACCGCAAAACACACCTTCAGGAACCCCTAAAATTCCGCCACGTCCAGTTCGACGCACAGACCGCTCCTCCTCTCCCAAGCATCATGACAGTTTTGCCCCCTCGCCTTTGAATGAGCCACCCAAAGCCACAGGCCTGGGTCAGACACCTTCTCATGAATCGAGCTCCGTGAAGCCCCCTGCTCGTCCACCTAGCGTCAGTCTCCCCTCAGTCGGCGAGGAGGGGATGGAATATGCCGCCCTAGATTCTCAGAATCCCGCTGGAGATGTCGAGGAGAACGGCCAAATACCACAGCCTGTAGAGACGAGGAGTGTTGAACGTGATCTGTATCTACACGCGCCAAAGCCATCGTTGCCATCCTCGAGTGCAAAGGAAAAAGTGCGGGTAGTTACTGGGACGACTGCACAGCAGGCCGCGGCAATAGGCATCGGGAAGCCGATGTCTCCTGAACCAGTTGAACCTGAGCGACCCATCAGATCCATGCATGCAAGAGAATCATCAGCTGTCTCAACTCACCGTCTTCGTGAATCCTCCCACTTTACTGAAGAACACGCCGTTCCTGAGTCTGGCCAAAGAGTTCCAATGGATCCAGATGCGGGCGATGTTCAAGCACCAACTCCCGCCGTATACGGTGCCGCAGGTGAATTGCAGGGAGGACGTGGACATTCCCGCACTCGCAGCGCTCGCGAGGCTTCATTGCCCCCTGGCAGTTATGGCCTTCATGGTCATGGTGTGCAGCCTACTGATAGATTTGAAAAGGAATGGTACGAGAAACATCCCGATGAACTTACCCGTGAGGAAGGACAATATGGCGGTTGCCTCGCAAGCCCACGCCCTGAATGGGTCAAGACCAGTGAGGAGTTGAACCGAATCGTCCAGTCTTCTGCCGGCAGCGGAGTTGGCCTTGGTAAGCCATTTTTCGATGATTTAAACAAGACTTGTCGATTTGCTGACTCAACCTAGGGACCTCGTCCGAATTCCTCGGTACTCCGGACGAAGAAGTTGGATATATAGCCACTGAAGAACTTGCATCCCGTCTCACCTCACCTCCACCTCGCCGTCAGGAGTCTGCCAGATCACAGCCTCCTGAGCAATCACCTTTACATAAGGCCGAAACGGTTCCTGCAAGAGAAGAAACGGGAGAAACCCAGAGCGCTACGGAAAGTGGACGTGGGGAGGTGGAAATTCACATAAGTGAACCTCTCCACCATCAACATCATCCTGATGGATTCGTTCCTGGTGTAGTTGAGCAAGAACCGTGCGATAGCAATCAAGTTGGGCAGGACGACGGGGACGTTGATGATGTTCCAATTTTAGCGGCAGACGAGGCTGTCCCTGGCGTAAAACACATGCAGCCGGCAATTTCTCCCAACATTGAACGAAGACCAAGCAGTGTTGGACCGGAAGGTCACGAACGGCCGAAGAGCTCCGCCAGTAGTCGTCAAAGCCACAGATTTACAAGTAGCACGAGGTTCAATTCTCAGCTCGAGGAGCACGAGGATCATCAACTCGAGGATGTTGAGGAATATGAGCCATTATTTCCGGAAGAGGACGATAAGGCTCCCACTCCGGAAGATCGTTTAAAACAGTCCTCAATACACCAACAGCGTAGGTTCCCTAGCAAGGATGTTTGGGAGGATGCACCTGAGAGCTTGCAGCTTCAGACGACTGTCTCAACACCAGACGTCCCGCAAGGACCGAAGGAAGAAGAGGCTCCCGAGGTTTCAGAGCAGGATATTGATCGCAGTAAGATGGTTAAACGAAAGTCTTCTGAAGAGACGCCAAGTCATTTGCCTGACCGCAAGGCACTTGGGGAGGTAAAGCAGCGATTCCCGAGCCGAGATATCTGGGAGGACGCCCCTGAAAGCCAACGACTCACTACGACTGTCCAGGAACCTGAGAAAGAAGACGAAGCTGCATCGCCTGATTTCCCGATGAAACCATCCATTCCGGTCATTCCTCCAAGGCCCTCTAAGCACACCACTTCTAGGATATCTCCGGAAGATGAGCAATCAAAAGTTGCAAACCTTCCAGTGGAACCTAGAATGCCACCAGCAATTCCTGAACGACCTAAACCTCCGGTTCCAGCAAGACCATCCCGTCCAAAATCACGCGGACCCGACCAAACATTGGCCAAGGTGACGTCTACCAGTTCTACAGAATCGGCAACAGATGCGACGCCGCCGTCAAAGCCTAAACCAGCCGTTCCTGCTCGTCCTGTCGCTCCTAAAATTTCGAGCTTGAAGGCTGGCTTTCTCTCTGATCTGAACAATCGCTTGAAACTTGGCCCCAAACCTCCACCGCAACAAGAGAAAAAGGCAGAAGAACAACCTGTGTCAAAGGGCCCACTTAGTGACGCTCGAAAGGGTAGAGCAAGGGGTCCGGCAAGAAGGAAACCTGCCACTATTTCTCAAGTTTCAGTAAAGACAACTCAGCCACACGCTCCAAAGATAAAGCTTGTTGACCCGTGGACTGCGTGGCATATAGACAGCCAGGGTATTCTGGTAGTGGGGGAGCCGATGGTCAAGGCAGTGCCCTCTCCTACCACATCCGCTCCAGAAGTTTCCTCGCAGAAAGAGACTGTGCCTGAATATGTTGCCAGCAATGATGAGGGCACGGAAGAATCCGCCTTTCCCTCTATCATTGATGGAGCCAAAGAACAATCTGAGTCTTCCTCTCCAGCGGCGGAGTCAACACCATCGTCTTCAAATGTCGACGTTCAGAAGAATACCGTAGAACCAAAAGCTGAAACCAAATCTAAGGCTGAGCCAGAACTTGACCTTGAGCCTGAACCCGACCAACAGGCAGCCGAGGGGCCAAAGGCGGAAACGGAAAAATTTCCAAGTGAGGAAGACCTTCTAACGCCGTTATCCCCACAAGGTGGCGGAAAGGCATCAGAAGTCATTGCTGAGGAGGAATCGAAATCGCCGATTGACTCGGACGTGAAAGATGAAACTGAGCGTCTGATATCATGAGAGGTCATGGATGCCTTTCAGGACTAGTCGTTTGCTTTTCGAGCGTTTTGCCTGTTGTCATATATTTTTGCATGTCACTTGTTTATTGCTGCTATGGAGTAATTAGATGCATATACATTATTTCTTAAACCTCTATAGAGATTGTGTATTCCAGTTTGTTTCAGATATTTCTGTCAAGATCTGTGAATGATTTCGTTGAGCAGATACTGAGTCATTATACTCTCTCTAACTTCTAGCTTACAATATAATTTACAAGCAGGTTCCTTTGTCACCCTGTTTCTTTCAGAATAACCAGTTGATATTGAGCATATATTAAAACAATAGATACTAGATACTACTACCTACCCTGGTACGTATGTCCCATGCCCCATCCAAAACGCAATATTCAAGACTCGATCGAAATCGTCATCGTGAAGGCATCCGATTGTCGTCAACCACGACTACCTTTTCCCTGGCAGGGTGATTAATGTGCCGAATAGAAACGAGAATTGGACAGACCCTTCATAACGCCCCATGCCGTTGTGCATATGTACATAGCCTCCCAAAAAAAATTAGCTGCCCTCTGTTACCATCCAAAAAATGAAGAGAAACACTGCGTAAGTGATAGGGAATGAAAAGAGATAATCTTATGGAAAGGAAAACAAGAGAAGAGCAGCAAAGATGACTTAGCTCGGTGATTAAACATTAGCATAACAAAGAGAGCATGAGCCAGAAACGAGATAAAAGCACCCAAAACGCCATTGGCCCCAAGTCGTGTTTTTCGCGGTTTTTTTGGTCCATTTTCAACACCCATGTTTTAAAACCATAACAAACAGACCTGCCATAGACTTTGTAAAATGCGTGCGCCGAAGTCCCGTGTGTCAAAAATGAACATAACACATATAGCCAGATCAAAGAAAAAAAGGAAGAAGTTGAAGATGTGACAGAATAATGCCAATGGGGAGAGCTTGTGACTGGAACACAACAACAAGCAAGTGTAGTAGGAGGAGAAAGGATAAGACAAACATCATGGCTTGATTATTGCCTGCCCACTCAATAGGCAGACAATAATGCACATTATCACGTCATCCATTAATCGAGACAGTCCAAGGTCAGTGGGGCTTTCGAATGATTTCAACGCCTAAAGCTGGCACTTCGACCAACTTGTTGCAAGGAACGCCTTCCTCGCGTCTTCGATGGAAAAAGTTATCGCATTCCGAGACCACAAGTGCCCATTCTGCCAGTGCACGGCCAGCATATTTGCTCGTTATCACATAGGGTGTGGCAGACGACTGGGCAGTACTTCTTGTGTCCGTGGAGGGCTTCGATTGTGTGGAAGTAGCCGGTATGCTCTCATCTGTAAGGTCCGATGCCAGACGACTTTCTTCGTCGTCATCGTAATCGCTTCCCGACCCATCAGTTGAACCAATGGAAACAGAGTTTGATGTTGATGTGGAATCGGACTGAGTCGACTCTTGTGCACGAAGATATTGAAGAAACCCTTGCGCTGGAGCGGGTAGTGTTGGTGGGAAAATATGCCTGTCTTTAATGATTCTTCTTTGTCGATCAGTAGTAGTCCATTCCAGAGTAAATCTGAACGAAGACCTGCGATGCGGTTTCTTTTTATTCTCTACGGTTGACTCCGGGGATGTCTTGTTCTCATTCGCCGGCGTTTGAGATTGGGAAAGAGATGCCGCATGCTTCAATTCGTCGGCGCTAGGGAATTCTATATCCTCGGAACTCGTTCCTGGAGGGGTGACTTCACCGGGTTTGGGATTGCTGGGGCCACTGAATATTGTCTTCAGCATTCTCCATCCCTTCTTAATTTGCGGTTCCGATGCATCCGCAACATCTTCATTGATTGGATTGTCCTTTTGCTCGCCCTGTGAAGCCGAAGTAGCGGATAGGTTAGGCGGGACAATGTCTCCGAAGCAGGCAAGCAGATTTGGACCCGAATAATCATAATCGTTTCTAATTATGATAAGTCGACGCCCAGGAGCTGGATAACAGGGAGCGGTTGATAGCGGAGTGGTAGAAAGTTTCCTCGCCGTCGTTTGGAAGGAGACGAAGTAGTTCCAGAGTTTATGGAGTCTATCGGCTAGAGTGGAGTATATGCGTCTAATTCTCGAGTCAATGGCAAAGTCTGGGCGCGCAGTATAGAAGGATTGACAACTCACCTATCAAGCTCAGAGGCGTCGCCGTCGTATCGAGCCAACCTCCAGCAGAGTAGTCGATGAAAGTAAGCACGAACCATTGGACTCCAATGATTAAAGTACTCATAGAAAAATTTCTCCTGTAATAACATCTCCAAGCAGAGATACTCCTTGCGCCGATCAAGGGCGTTCATGGCGTTCCAAGTGGCAAAGATGAATGCAAACGCCCTAACCTCCGTGAAGGTATGGTTGCTACGCAACATGTTCTCACATACCTCAAGCCAGAACTCCCAGTCCAGCAGATCCTTTTGCCCAGTCGACTGACAGAAGGGAGAAACAGTTGAGGAAAGTTCTTCAACGAAATCACATAAAGCGGAACAACCACTATGGTTGAAGATGGAAATCTTTCGGGCAGCCACCTTTAAAATCCCACAGAAAGACTCTAAAAACAGTTGTTTTGTCAATAGGGGAATAGTGGAGTCTCGCAGGAAATCTCTCAGCATCAGGATCAATCGGTTTTCAGACATAGGACGAAACTTGTTTGTTGCATCCAGAGGCAAGGTAGTCGCAGGTGCGTCTGCTCCATCAATGAGATCGTCAAAGGTTACAGATGTCGGGGCATGCATAGCATCCAGCGGCTGCGGTACTGATTGTTTATTGACGGTCGTTTCGAGCACAGCCAATATCTGTGCGTTTACAGGAACCAAGCCGGGGACATATACTAAGTCAGAGCGTTTTGCATCCTCCGGTAAAAATTCCGTAACCAGGATGTGGAAATGTTTCACAAAAACGAAAAATAGATCGGTGTCGCGACCCGTCCATCGTGAAACCCAAGGACCTGACCAGTCAATGTGAGATGCAGCAAGTGGCCCCAGTATTTTGCGACGGAGAGAACGGACTAGGGTTGTATGAGATGTGAATGATAAGGACCGCACAGGAGCTGGGAAGTAGGCTGCAATTTCTTGCGACGTGCTAGCCCTTATCTTTGGGGAGGGATCGACTTCGAACCTGTTTGCGGCTCTTCTCAGATGATCTGGGGTTAGGTTCCAGATACGGACCAGTACATCAGCGACTTGTGGACAAAAGAAGAATGCATAAGCACAAGTCTTTCCACAGAAGCTAATGAGACTGGCTGGAGTATGTCTAATAGACATTCTGTCGATGCAGTATGCCAATTGTGAGAGAAGGTTCTGAGAAAATATGTTCCGAATGTTGTGATGTATAGACTCAACAAGGAAATCGGACCCAGTCGACTCCAAGGATGTGTTAGATGTCGCCGTTATCCCTTGTTTTTGAGGCGCCACAGGCGATGGATGGGCAAAAGGAGGAATTCTCCATTCCGACCTTGTCATTATGGCAAGGATCGCCTCTAGGTAGACTGGCCTATCCGTTCCGGTCAAGGACAGGCTGTTTTTGCCATTCAGCACCTCCAGCAACCCGATCCACCACTTATTCAAGATATTGATCCGCCGATCCAGGTCTTCCGGCCGGAGGGTTTTGTTGGAAGGATGGTCAGAATAACGCGAAAGACAAGGTATGAGCGTCAAGCGGACGACATTTGCTTTGAAAGCACTAGATTTGGATTGAAACCTGTTGCGATTATTGTTAATTTACGCGTGAGATTATATATTCAACGAAGTCAGGAACATACTTCTGGTAATCCGCATCAAGGCCTCTGAATACCGACCAAAGTTCATCCTTTTGTCTTGGGGCATCGACTGTCCTTGAAGGTAGCTCTTGATTCTTCGGAGGACTGGGAAGGGGGGGAATTCCTGTGATGGATATCCCCACAGAGGCGGCCAGACGATCTAATGAAGACCGCTTGCGTAGTGATTTGAGGGATGATTTTTTCACCAGAGCGGACGGAGTCTCAGTTTTGTTCTTTTGAATAGTGGTCAAGCTGAAACGCCTTGCGGTTTGCATCACAGGCGCCTCGTCTTGGGGTCTCGTATAAGAAGTCGCCAGCTTCTTTTCACCGGGTTCTCCCAAAAATTTATTACCTTGTGGCTGTGTACATCCATGTTTATCGCTTTCAAACATATTCTCAGTTGGCATATGAGTAGCCTCGTTCTGTGGAGGCTGCGGAGATGGGGCCTGGGGCGACCGCCATTTCTTCCGTCTGAAACGGTCAACTAAGACTTCCGCGACAGAACGAGATTTTTGAGAGCGTTCTACCACCTTTACGGCGTCTTTTTCCTTTCGGGTTTCATTGGCCGTCTCAGGAGGATCATCAGTTGGTAGGGTGAATTGAGGTTCCTTCGACTCACTTTTACCTCTATTTGAGCGAAAAGATGATCGGCGTAGAATCTCTTTACCAGTCGTAAAGCCGTAACTGCTCTGCTGGCTCCATGACTCTGTAGACTGAGACAAATTGAATTCCGACAAAGTCTTCTTTATATCAATGTTTTTGTGTTCGGGGTAGAGAGTTGAGATATGGTTGTAACTTGCTGCACGTGACAGATGAGGCAAGGCGTTTTCATGAGGCGTCTCGCCTACCTCAGACATATTTAACTTCCGAATAAAAATCAAGCGGAAGCGGTAGGGTATATAGACAAGCTTGTCTGGAGAGGCCAGCTCCCCGTGTGTGCGTATGTCTTGACAGCTTGATGTTCAATGCATCTATACTCGGGAGAAATTCCGCTGTGTTCCACACCAGACGGCAAATCAAGATTCACAATGCGTTGCGGATTGGTCGGGAGCAACTGTGCGAGAAGGACAGGAGGGCAAGTGCTGAAGATCTCGAGTGACCTCGAACAATGCAGCGAGAGCGAAACGTTCGACACTGATCAAATCTCACTTTGGGACGGGAGTTTGGGCGTACGGAAGTGACTCAACGAAGACAAGCCACAGTCAAGGAAGAGCACACTGGTGATTATCTCTTCTGTCTGCGAATTAGTTCCCAAAATCCAAACGAGGTACGGATGTTGTGATGCCTGGCAACAGTCTACTCAACCGTATCATGCTCTGTTCTGTACGCAGATAGACGTTGCCCAGGTGAAACTGCGGGAAAAGGGACAACTCACTGATATCAGAGAACACGGAGATGCAATAGAACAGGGACCAAAAGAGGGTGATCGCTCAAGACTTGTGGGCTCTGTAGTGTAGCGCCAGAGAATGGGGCTGTACGTGTTGAGACAGATCGAGCTAAACCGTGTCGATGACGGTGGTGGAGACCTGAGCCGCAGCTTGGCATGTAAGTTGGGCGTAATGTTGCTGCTGTTCGACTGTGTTGGGTTATCGGGCAGTTGACGAGACCATCTGCAAAATGAGCAACTTCATTCTGAGAACAGAGGAGTAGTAGTGTTGGAATTGGGCACACTTCAAAGCCACTTTTAGAGCGGCTCTGTGCTACGCAGTGAAGTAAAGGAAGAAAGAACGGTGTCCTCGACATCAATATTTAAGATTAGTCTCTCAACCTTGGCTACCAATCCATCAATCCATGGCTGTACCTGACTGCCTTGACTCTCCAACGGCAAATCAAGACTTGACCCTGGAAATCCGGTGGACGTTCACTTCACAAAAGATCCATCTAGTATAGCTGTTTGAAGTTATCGTGCTTCGGAGTCATGCGGATACCGCGTGTTTCAGCCTTCCAAAGGCTTTTGAACAGGTCGTAATTAACATACTGCTTACCGACCACCAGGTACGACTCAACCGGGGTCGGAAACATACTGGTAAGTTATACGCCAGATACTCTCTAGGTTATGTCGAGTATTTGGTTCCCATGAAGGGTAGCCTCTACCGGTACATTCATGCAAAAATTTAGTACGTTACGAAGACATACAGAGTATGTCGTTACTCCTATTTTTGACGGGTGTCTTTAAACCCGTGACATGCTCTCTCTGGCTCGTTCATGTCATCAGGACAACCGCTAGGCAAGTCGTGATATTTGGGTGTCTGCAATGCGCAAAGCTCCCATGAAAAAGCAATCAAACAAGGCTACCCATCTCTTTTAAAGCTAGAAAGCAGCATGGTAATGGAACAGGATATCGTGGGAGGGTGAGAATTAAAAAGGCAGTGTTTGATTTCGTTACTTTACACAGTCGATCCAGCGGCTTCCACTGGGTCTATCAAGAAATCATTCTCACATCTATAATTAATGGGCGGGGGCCTCCTCGGCCTCGTCGAATTCAAGCCAGTCTTCCTCAATTGGGGTGGGTTCTCCGCTGGACGCTTGGCCCTCAACCTCAACCTCCTGGTTTTCGTAAGCCTTCAGCTCAGAGGCAATGTTGCTTTCTTCTGGGGATGGCGGAGGTGAGGGAACGGTGAACTTTTGAACGAATGCATCGGCATCGGACGGCTTCGTGGGGGCAGGCTTGTAGGCGCGAAGCTCGCGAAGGTACAATTCTTGCACAGGGTCGGCTAAACAGAGAATCAATGTCCGTATTAGCCAGGAGAATAGTCAAGACGCCAGCCCACTATCAATGCAATTATGAGCTGTTTAAGATTCACTCAAGCGTTATATCGTACCTTGTCTGACGGCTGTAGTGACGAAGCTACGACGGACAACCACGACCGATTGTCGGGTTGCTCGAGCCAGGAGAGAGCGCTGACACGGGTCAGCCAAGTTCGTAAAATGACACTAATACTTAAAGAGAAATAAGGCTTACCGATGCTCTGAGAGATTGAGACATCATCGCGGCTGAGAGAAAAGACGGCGAGGGACAGTAATTGCAGAAAATGGGCTGCGTGAAGATATCCCACTCGTCGAACTACCGTTCCCGTTTGCATTCGGCTGGCGAGGTTGGTGGAAGTCCGGACTTGGCAAATGAGTCAGCAACCAGGGCTTGGCGTAGGTACTTGCCTCATCATCTCCACGGTCGGCCCGTCGTCGTTCTTTCAACTTCCAAGAGGTCTGCCCATTTGAGGCTCCCTTCAGTGTTCCAACGTCCCCCAACCCGCCCAGATTCTCGCACAGGTCAGGCGACTTCATTATTGATGCCAGTATAGCCAGCTTGAAACGCCGATTACAGTGGTAGATTCGCATCCAACGCGGGTTGCTAGTCGAGGCTCTTCTGAGAGCTTTCTGTCGTTTGCCACAGTTATCAGGGCAGTCGTCTTACTGTTATCCTGCGACGGGCTGACTTTACTTCTCTTTGGCCGGTATTCTTCTTTTGGGGCGTTTGTGTTCGCTCAAGGGGCTTCATTTCAAGGACCTCCTGGGATTCTGCTTTGATCTTTCGAAAGGTAAAGCTGAGACTGATTCGCTACCTTCTGGGTTATTGAGCACCACGATTTTTACAGAGCCAGAAGATGCCATCACACTCGTTTTACCTTGAAAAGAGAGGAAGAAATCTCCTTGCGCTGCCTATTCTTATGATGGTTTCTCTGCTTTTACTAAGGCTAATACTCTGGGACACAGTGATCACTGCTATCAGCCCTGCCTGAGGCTTGGACGTGGTCTTACATTCCTTCGTTCGTTCCTCCTCCCCGGGCACCGGCCCATTGTAGGGACAGCCGTCAAGCTGTATTCCCCGCTGTTTATCCGTATTTGCGCAAAGCAGCACAATTTAAAAGTTTCGCATAAGAAAATAAGAAAACGCCAGTCCTATCGCTTCAAACAAAGCAGGATTAAGAAAATGACCTTATTAGGTACCACGTCTCGACAAGATCAAAACACTGGTCCGTGGAGAGAAAACCTCTCCGCCCATCTCATCTGCCCAGAGTGCAAAGAAGTTCCTCCAAATCTGGTTACTCCAGATTCTCACGAAACGATCTGTGGCTCCTGTGGCTTGGTGCTGGCAGACCGGGAAATCGACCAACATTCAGAATGGCGTACCTTCTCAAATGACGACCAGAACAATGATGATCCTTCCCGTGTTGGCGAAGCTGCCAATATACTGTTGAATGGCAGCCAGCTCGAGACGGCGATCTCTTATGGGTCGGGGGGCCGTGGAGTACGCGAGTTACATAGGGCTCAAAACAAAATGTCCAGTGAGAAGACTAACAAGGCACTGATGGCTGCGTACAAGGAAATTGGGGCCCTATGTGATGGATTCAACATTCAGAAGAATGTTGCAGACACCGCGAAGTATCTGTTCAAAGTCGTGGACGATGCCAAGGCGTTTAAGGGCAAGTCGCAAGACGTGATTATCGCTGGATGTATTTTTATAGCCTGCCGTCAGTGCAAGGTGCCTCGTACGTTTACGGAAATATTTGCTGTCACTCGCGTTTCCAAGAAGGAGATTGGGAGGATCTACAAGGCGTTGGAGAAGTTCTTTGCGGCGCAGAGCTTGGAGAGAATGAGTTCTGTGGCGTCTAGTGGAGGTGAGATCTTATTCTATCCCCGTTGAAGGCGTGTTGGTTGTTTTGTACTAGTGCTGACCTGTGGTTGTTCTCCTTTAACAGGCGTGCCTGATCCAAACGAAGCTTACACTGCCACGACTTCTACAAAGCCGAGCGAACTTTGCAACCGTTTCTGCAGCCTCCTCGACCTCCCTTTCCAGGTCACCAATGTGGCCTCAGCGCTTGCGGATCGTGTGACTTCTATGGGCGACCTTGCCGGTCGTTCACCTCTGTCTATTGTGGCAGCTTCTATCTACATGGCTTCGTTTTTGATGGGCCATGGCAAGTCTGCTAAGGAAATATCAAGTGTTGCGCACGTTAGTGATGGCACGATCCGAGGCGCATACAAGCAGCTTTATGCCGAACGGGAGCGCCTTATTGATCCAGCTTGGATTAAAGATGGAAAGGGCGATATGAAAAATCTGCCTCCCAGTTAAGAAGATACTCCAGAGTCTACTACTGTCACCATTCCGGGACTGGATTTTGCCTAGACTTAGGATTAACAACAGCGACGGGAGCTTCTAGACCTCGCTATTGAAATATATCGTAAGGTGAAATGGCAATTGGTATCATAAAACTACATGCTCAGCATGTCATCAGAGACACCGCCCAGACAGAGTTACTTGTGGAGTGATAACCCGTCTGTCCCACGAGAAAGCCGATTCGCCATATCCTTTCTGTTGCCATATGTTTCCAGGTCGTGATTTGCTTACACTGATCAGTCGTGTCTTTGCCTTTTTGGCTTCTGAGGATCATGGTTTCGAATCGCTCTTACTTGTTCCAACAGGGAATGAGTTGTGGACACATTTGAGCAGGTTTGTTTTGCTTTGCTCCATCTATATACATTATGGGTCAAGTAGATGGTCGTCGGACCAGACCGATCGCGCTTAATAGATATAGGATTGCATTCACACATACCTGCCTGTCATTGTTCCTTCTTCCAGATTCCCCAATAGTAGTGAATGCGTAAATGACGTATATATGAAGGCTATGTATCAAGACCCGCTTGGGGTATCTTAGACATTTGGTAACAAGGAAACATGGGCTGAAGGTGGAAGCAAAGACAGCGAAGCCGGGGTACGGGTACCCACGGGCGTTTCCGAACGCCCAAACGACAATAATGACACTGGAAGGGAAGCGGTAGTTGAATCAAAACGGTAGCAGAAAGCTGCCCGCGGGAGAAATAAAAATCCCTGAACATTTCCATGACTCCGCATGCCACTTAAAACCGGCCAAACCGATAACGTGCAATACAGACAGAAGCTGGTTAAAAAGAGTCTAGTGCAGAACACAGGAAAGAAGAAATGTAAGCCGCAAAAATGTACATGGAAGACATACATAAATACCTTGAAGGAAAAAGTGAAAACGAAAAGGTGAACTAGGCAGCCGGATAGGTCGAATGAAAGGTGTTAGTGATTCAACCTTGCGCTAGCAAAGGATATGATTTTGGCGACTTTGTCCACCCACTGCTGTGTTGCGGTCCAATTGCCCGAGTCGATAGCATCTCTGATGGCAGGGAAGTAGGCTTCATCATAACCAGACCACAGCTGGGGCCCGTAAATGACATGTTTGAACTGGGTTCGATTGGGAACCTATGCGGGGAAGCCGGGTTAGTGTGGAAGTGTGCGAATATGAGATATCAAAAGGAAAGAGGTTTCACTCACCCCACCACCTTCTTCCGTATCGAGAAGATTGGTATCGAAATACGCCATGCGACTGTTGTAATTGATGCGCTTGATGGCCATTACGTTATTTTCATAACCACCTGAGGCGTACAGGGACTTATTCCACGACGTTCCCCACTGGTGAAAAACTTCCGCCTCTCTGCGGAAATCCCGTGCCGCATCGTACAGAGGTTTCAAGTCCACTGTTCCAGCGCCTGATTGTGTGTCACCGGATAGTGGCTTTAATGGAACCCCTTTCTTTTTGGCATACTTGTGCAGATTGTCTACATATTCGGTGACCTTTGCGGCATAGGCTTCCAGGTCGAATGGTATAATCGGTTGGTATGAGATCTCAAGAAGGAGTAAACCCCATATCTGCCCCAGGACTCTGTGATACTGGAATCCAGGATCACCGAACCTCTCCATCCATTCGAAGGTATCATAACAACTATGGTACGGATAAGGTTCCCCTTCGAAGCCAATGTCAACGCTGGCCATGCCAGCAATATCTTGAAAGGCCACATAATCGCTTCCAGCTCCGAGCCCTTGAAGCTGTGAGCCTTCCTTTTCCCAGATGGACCAGAGGGGCTCGTTCGTGTTAGGGTCTGATGTTCGTTTCAGGACTCTCTGAAGAGCGCGTTCAAATAGCGGAGGACCGTATGCACGGAATTTATCGCCTGATACTGCAACGTCGACATTAATGTAGGCAACTCCATCACTTCGAAGCGCTTCAAGACGGTTCTCCACATGTTCAGTTGATCCTATGAGGTTATACTCCTCCCCATCCCAGCTTGCAAACTCGATAGTTCGCAACGGTCTCCAGCCAAGGGAGCGGAGCTCCCCAAATATTCGCACAACCTCGAGTAGAACAGCGGATCCACTTCCTGGATCTGCCGCCCCAAAACACCACGCATCTCGATGGCTCCCGATGATGATCTTCTTTTCTTCTTGCTCAAGTCCTCTGATCCGCCCTAAGACGTTGTATATCGGCTGCCGTTCCACTTCGTCTTGGAGATTCACCAAGTTGATTTTCGGAGACCATGAATCCCCAGTCCACCACTCTTCAATGTCTGGAACTGCTCCAATCCAATTCTCTGGCACCTTCTTTCCGTGACCTAGTAATACTTTCAACAGTTGCTGCGCATCACGCCAGGAAATAGGAATGCTCGGAATTTTAGGAAGCCCACTGCTCTCTTCGGGAGATAGTCGTTTTTTTTCATCCTCTAAAGAAGCAAATCCTGGGCTCAAAACGTCTCCGACAACCCAAGACATCAAACTGACGGCTCCCCGTTGGACGCCGTCGTCGGGCATATACCTTCCCTTGGGCCAGGGTGGTCCTTTGGTGAATCCGTCTTCTGCTGGGTCAGAGTATATGATGCATCCTGCAGCCCCTGCAAGCTCAGCGGCTTTGACCTTTAACCCACGATCACTTTGTGTGCCGTAGTAGCGAACTAGAACGATTGCTCCTTTGACATCGATCCCCATGCCAGCAAGCGCTTTGAAATCCTCCCTTGAGCCGTAGTTGGCATATATTAGAGGTCCCGTAACGTTCCCAGACTTGGAATGGCCATGAAAGACTAATGATTGCTGTCGCGCCTGCTGTTTATAAACGTCTTCTTCATCCAGTTTAGCTTCCCACGCCTTCTCTGGGGGCTCAACGATCGCAAGTCGTCTACCATTTCTCCTTGGGTAGTTGAGATAGACATCGAATCTCTCCTTATGCACGTCTTCCAAACCTGCAGCCTTAAATCTTTGTTCCATCCACTCTGCTAGAACGTAATTCCCTTCAGTCCCAGCGATATGCGGAAAGTTTGTCAACATCTTCAGATTTTCAGCGATGTTAGTCTCATTTATTCGACTTTGGACGAATATCCGAACGGACTCCGGTTCGTATACTTGTCCCAGGTTCAATCTCTGGCTGAGGTTGAAAAGATCTGATACCACCAGCAAATATATAACTGCAGCAAGTATGAGGACTGCTACAACCCGTAGTAGAAGTATGCATTTGTATTGTCGCGATTGATCCGGTAACCGACACCAGTTGAAATTAAATTTAAAGTTAGGCAAGTATTTTCGTAATGGCAGATGTAACGACGATAATGTTCTCCTAAAGGTGGTTAATCGTTTCGAGAATAACGATTGTGATGACTGGGTTGTCGGTTCCTCCACATCCATTTGTTCCAACTCTCTCCGCAAACTTTCAGTTGAGCCCCGTTCAGAGCTTGCATTTGACGAAGGGAGGAAGTCGAGACTCGATCGTACCGACTCGACAGTTGGAGGTTGATATCTGACGCTTCTCCCGGCGCCCTGGTCATTGTTGCCATTGCTCAGAAGTCCCTGCCGTTCGGCATCATCGCCCACTTCTTCTGGGCCAAGGTTGGAGCTGGAAGGGGTTGCTCGTGAGGAGGTCGCTTCTTCGTATGTGGGAATCGGGATAGCTTCATAGCGCGCCTTGTGGTCGCCCATTGGAGCAGGCAAGGCAGGGGAAGAGCTGCCGGAAGCCCCTTAGACTGGTGTCCTCGATACCACTGTGTTTAAGAAGGCTGCAGAGGTTCTGTAGTCATAATATCCGTTAGACAGGTGTCGAAATAGGGTGTCACTGAGGCGGCAAATCGTTACAGGAAGAAATCAACAGTAGCTTCCTTGGGGATAATCGGACTTTGGGGCATGGATGTTGCCAAACTCAATGCCAGGGCAAAGCGCTGCCTAGCCAGAATGGGATGGACCGACAAACCACTGAATTCGAACTTGGATGTATAATTTGGCCGAGCTCAGATTAATATGAAGAGAGCAACTGGTTGAGGGAGTGGCAGGCAGTGCTGTCGTCGAGGGGCGAGAGAAGTCCGGTCCTCTTCTCGGTTGAGGCCAAGCACTCGGTCCTATGCTACACTACTGTGCCAAGCATCAGAAGACTGGGAGCCTGTGCAGTATCAACACTCTATGGTCGCCTTACTTTCCTCTCTCGTCAAACTGTAGGAGAGAAGCAATGTCAGCTTCGGAATAATGGCGCAGCCTGTTATAGGGGCTCCGGAACTACATAATCATGGGACTCCAAGAGAGCGAGTACGTACAAGTACTACTACTTACAGCGCATGGTTGCAGGAGGTTAACGATGAGAACTGCAATAGAGTTCCCTTCCTGCCCCTCTCCAGGCGATTACGTCGAAGCCAGCACAAAGAGCTTACCTGAGTGCCGCTTTTTTTCTGATTATCGCCGCAATTCTTGCAGGAGTCTCAGTTGTGTCATACTGGGCATTCTACTACAATTTCGTACCTCAAGTGAGCTTCGAGCGTCAAGTGCATTTGCAGTTCGGGTATGGGTCCTTTCAGTGCACGCGTGCCAGGGAGAACTTGCTACACCCCAGCAATGCCATCTTCTGTTCGCGGACTTGACCGCTGATGCTTTCCCTTTTTTCATTTCATAGAGATGGCCACCCATTTGGAATCGCGACGCTCGGTTCGGAGCCGGCTGCTTCACAACCCTACGATGTATCAGTCATCCTAAACCTCCCGAGAACTCCGTCGAACCTTGCGGCAGGCAACTTTATGCTTGATCTCACTCTTTTCTCCCCCTCCGACGGTACCTCCAACCCCAATAGAACAGGTGCCACCCAGGAGTTGGCGAAGTCTCGCCGGACGGGGATCCTGACCTATGCTTCGCCCATGGTGGATACCGCCAGTCGATTGGCAAGAATTCTCTTTTACGTGTTCAACTGGAAACGGGAGGCAGAAATCTTACACATTCCCATGATGGAACGGATCGAGTTCGCTAGAGGGAAGAAAAATCTCCCCGGAACTTTGAAGCTTGAAATACAGAGTCATGAACGCATGCAGATTTATTCTGCCGTGGTGAGGTTCAATGCGAGGTTTACAGGACTAAGGTATGAGCGCGAAGTAACTTCAACCTGTAGGACGGCGCAAAATCAGCCAACTCCTGCCCCTCCTCTCCTTCTTCCCTCTCCCCCCACTTCTTTTTTTTTTTTTTC
>FQSS02000236.1:18462-57341 GCA_900128795.2 Malbranchea cinnamomea
TCACCCCAGGTAATTTTGCTGATACATAAATTAGGTGGGTTATGTACAACTGGAGATTGTTATCGTTCATGCTGTTCAGTTTTACTTTCTGGGTGGTGTCGATATTGGTGGCATTTGCTGTCTGGATGGCGCTGTCTGCTGCGCCCGAGTCAAAGTCAAGGCCATCAGTGGAAAGTACCAATGGTAACACCCCCTCAGTCAAGGCAGAGAGCGAAGATGGGGATCGTACGCCCCCAGGTCTGCCTCAGGACTCTGCAGGAGGAGAGAAAGTGACCCCATCGCCTCAGCTCAAAACAGAGGACGAGGCGATTAAACAGGAGGAAGAAATCGAGGAGTCTACAATAATTGAGCCGCTGATCAAGCAATCCGGAGAAGGGGTCCCAGGAGCCAGCACGCAGTATCGGTTCACGCCTGGCGTTGAAGATACCCAAGGTGTCCAGCGACGACGAACTCCTTTTAGTGAGTAACAACAACTGCTAGCTATATCCATACTATTGTGGCGGTCTTTACTTCCCTTCTGGTCGCTATATTTTTTCTTGGGGTAATTCTGTCCAGAAACGTAGCATGGGCTTTGATTGCCCTCTATTCCGTTCTTCACCAAGGGCCTTGCCCTGTGACGGTCAAACAGTGCAAAACTCTTCCAACGTGCAACCATGCACGAACTCCTCCGGAGAACTATCACTGCCGCTGACAAATATGAACGCACCCGGCCATTGTGCTCCATTTGTATAACAAGCATCTTACTTGATTTGTCATGTACATAGGACTGTGGGAATACAAGTGAAACTCCTGATATTGAACGCATTCGTCCTTGTGTTTGTCACTTTTTTACTTACCATGCAGGACTTGAAACCGTCAATCCCCTTTACCACGCAGAACATATTCACGTTCTTGGCCGATGTCCATGACGCAACGCACCATCAGAACTGACGGGTTGGCCGGAGCATTTGAAACTCGAGAGAAGAAGACATGGGCGTGGGGCGAGGCGCCAGCAACTGCCATCCGCTATCGGAGACCAAAAATACCAGAGGGGGCACAGAAAGAGGCCGCATGTTCAGCAGGGGAACAACCAGTTACGGAGGACGCAGGTTCCAGGAAACGACGGGGCGGTGTACCACACAGTAAGCTCAGTCCCTTTTCTCGGCCTTCGTTGGTACAAACTACAAGGACGTTGCTCCATTTTCGATCATCATCAATAAAATAATAGTTCCAGGCAGCACAATTGCTGAGAACTGGCCATCCCTGAAATAACCCATGGGTAGAAAAATCATCGAACGACATCAGGAGCGTCCACTGCACCCCTCGTCCTAGTGGACAGGGCTTGCGCACGATTTACTAGGTCGGTATCGCCGATACAGGGTCTTTTGAGGTTTAGTTGGCTGCGGCCATGATCACACCCGATGCCACACCTTTCGTTGGAGCCCCGGAAAAGAGCAAAACGAGAAATATGGTCTGATTTTTTTATCTGATCTCTCCACCTCGACAGCTTAAAGCCCGAATCACCAAATTGGCCCCGGTTCGATGGAGGAGCATGAGGGGCCGTATCTGTGTAATCCTGCTTGTGACAGGCTTCACTCAGGATTGAGTTTGCCATAAGCTTTTTTCGTATTGAAATTTCCATCTGATAAAAATTGATTACGACTAGCTCCAAAAGTGGAAACATAGCTCGTTGAGCGAATTGCTTTTGACGGATGGGGATGAAATTTGAAAAAAGGGTCACCGCTATCTGCGTCGCTCCCTTGTCTCCCAATCTCGCGCGATAGAAAACCGCCGATAAATATAAAGTCCCTGCTCTGCTCCAAAAACTGTGTCTTCTCCCTTCGCTCCCCTCAATTGCCCCATTTCCTTCTTGCATTCCAGGAAGTAGACGTGGTCCATTCGTGAGTTTGATAGTTCAGGGGCTCGCGAAGTCCTGCAGCACGCACCACTCCCACCCCGCCACCTGGCCTGGAAACTAATAATTCGCCAGAGCCTTTGCGAACTCCGCTCGTTTGTGTGTTTTTAATCGCCACGAGCGCCCGTCTTCATCCTCCCTCCTCAATTTTCTCACTAAGCAGTTGTGCTCAGTCGCCAGGTCTGACATTCACCTGCAACCATGTCTTCGCGCCCGCAGAACATTGGCATCAAGGCCCTTGAGATCTACTTCCCCAACCAGGTGAGATACATGCGGAATTGGTGAACCATTGTGGGACGGGCTTTTGCTTGCTAACCGAAACCTCTCCAGTGTGTTGATCAAGCTGAGCTCGAGAAATTCGATGGAGTCAGCCAGGGCAAGTACACGATTGGCTTGGGCCAAACAAAGATGAGCTTTTGCGACGACAGGGAGGGTAAGCTTGGCCTCGAAACGGGAGTTGAATCCGTGGAAGGGCGGCCTGCTAACGGAGAGCGAACAACAGACATCTACTCGATGGCCTTGACAACGCTATCCTCTCTCCTACGCAAGTACTCCATCGATCCGAAGTCCATTGGGCGATTGGAGGTCGGTACCGAAACCATTCTCGACAAGTCCAAATCCGTGAAGTCGGTCCTTATGCAGCTGTTTGCTGAGTCCGGAAACACCAACGTCGAGGGTGTGGATACAGTAAATGCCTGCTATGGGGGCACCAATGCCGTCTTCAATGCTGTGAACTGGGTTGAATCGTCGGCATGGGATGGCAGAGATGCCATCGTCGTTATGGGTGACATTGCCCTCTATAAGAAAGGAAACGCCCGCCCAACCGGCGGTGCTGGCTGTGTGGCCATGCTCATTGGCCCTGATGCGCCCATTGTTTTCGAGCCCGGTCTCCGAGGCACTCACATCACCCACGCGTACGACTTCTACAAACCTGACCTCACGAGCGAGTACCCCTATGTTGATGGGCACTATTCTGTCAAATGCTATACTCAAGCGGTTGATGCTTGCTACAAGGCCTACAATGCGCGTGAAAAGACCTTGAAGGGTGTTGTAAACGGAGATGCTCTCTCCGAAGAACAGACCCCGCTGGATCGCTTTGATCACTTTGTTTTTCACGCCCCTACCTGCAAACTGGTCGCCAAGTCATACGGCCGTCTGCTCTACAATGACTACCTTGCCAACCCTACTCACCCCGCTTTCGCCGAGGTCGCCCCTGAGTTGCGTAACCTCGACTACGATGCATCCCTTTCCGACAAGAACGTCGAGAAAACATTTATGGCTCTTACTAAGAAGCGTTTTGCTGAGAGGGTCCAGCCATCGATCCAGGTACCAACCCTGTGTGGTAACATGTATTGTGCCAGTGTCTATGGAGCCCTAATTAGCCTGATCTCGAACGCTTCCTTTGACCCTGCTCATCCTAAGCGGATTGGTGTCTTCAGCTATGGAAGCGGGTTGGCCAGCTCTATGTTCAGCTTGAGAGTTATCGGCGATGTCTCCGATATGGTCAAGAAGATTGACCTGCAGAACCGTTTGGCTGCTAGACGGACAGTCCCACCCGAGGTTTATGACCAGGTGCGTAGAGAAAACCCTATTCCCCTCTATTGAATTATTTTGGGTGTGTTGATGATGGGGACTGACATGATTTAACCCGTTAGATGTGCGTCTTGCGTGAGCATGCGCATCTGAAGAAAGATTTCACCCCGGTCGGCTCTATCGACCATATCGCCCCCGGAACCTACTACCTGATACGGGTCGATGATATGTACCGCCGAGAATACGGGATCAAGGCATAGATGGAGCATGAACAATGCTCTAGGTGCATAGTACCACCCAGAGCTTTATGTCTAGCTCTGTCTGCCATATATTTGCTTTCTCATTCCCCTGTTTATATTCTTTCCGCCTTTTCGGGAAACGTATAGAGCTAGACTACGTGGATTTTGAGTAGTGAAAGTGTTTTCGGGATTGATCGAGTGGTCACAGATATGACGACATGGAGAAACTTCCACTAATGGCCGGTTATAATAATCTAATAATAAGAATGGACATGCAATACCTGCTACTCAAACCAGCATAGACATTAACAATTATATCTCGGTGATCTTGTGAGTAATAGCACATTCGACTAACAGAGAACATTAGCAGAATATCGTCAGTCGTGCAGAGGAGTTGCAGAACTATCAAGAAAGTTCCCCCCCCCCNCCGGCCTGACTAAGTCTTTCGGAGCTCGGCGCCCCCACTGCTCGCCCAGGATGTGTGAGTCCTCGCTACTCTTGATCTCGTACTCCGTATTAGCGGAAGACCTCCAGACAGAACGCTATCTTGAAGTGGTTAGCGTTACAGGTCTCCAATGATTCGTCCGCATCCAATCAGAGCGCCTAACCAGGGCAAACCAAGCAAAGGCGATCCGCGTCGACTAAATCTCCAACCTCAACGCGCGCGTCTCGACGCGGCGCCAACTGTGACCCATCTCCAGCAGGCACTGCCAGAAATAGCACGAACTGCTCTCTAACCGCCCATTCGGCTTTTTGGAAGCGCTTCAAGAACAGTCTTTCTTGCCGCCGGGACTTTGTCAATTGGAAGCCCCTATAGAAACCTCAACGTCGACAAGCAAGCGCCTGGATGGTGCTGAAAATAGTACTAGCTAGTACTACGTTCTTTCACACCATCTCCCGACGAGAATAGTACTTCTTGAAGACCGTCAACGGGATCCAGGGGCGAAGAAAACAAGATGAAACACACAACTTAGCTCTTTCTTGTCGCCCCATCGCTGAATGTAGAGCAGAAACTCCGCTATCGGTCCCCTAACCCGCCATCTCCCAATGAATCCGGATGGGCCGTGGAGGGAATTCTCACGGCCCATCTAGGGCCTTCTTTCTCTGTGGCTAGTTCTATTTTACTCTTGAAGGTTTCGGTGGTGTTTCATCCACATTCATGTTTGGATGCTTCGCTTGGAGATGGGCCTTCATCGCCCTCTGTTCCTCTGACTGTTGAAGATTTAATCCCCCATCATGTCCGTTTGGACATGATGGGTCTGTCCTTATTCCGATCCTCTAATTGTGATGCTACCTCCTTCTCTTTTGCTTCCACTGGTTCTTGGTGTTTTTTTTCCTTTCTTTCTAAGCATTTGCCGGCGAAAGGTTCCTTTGGCGGGGGTTTTTTTTTTCCTCAAGTTTCCTATTTTTCGTCCTCATATTCATCTCTGGGTTGCTTGCCATCCAGTCATCTTTTGTCATCTCAAAAGGAGCTGGTCTGCTTTTTCCTTTCTCAACTGACGTCAAACATCGTTTGGTTTCTGATCTTCAATTCCCGGTCTCCTGGTATGTTGTCTCGATACAGCCACCTGTAAGTGATCATGGTCTGACCTTGTGCAAAACAGAATCATGTCTTCGGACTTCTACTATGGGCCATCAACGCCTCCACAGTCGGTCACTGCTACGCAGTTTCCGAGCAGCGTGCACAGTCGTGCCGCTTCAGGTGCTTCTTCAGTGTACACCAATGATTCTTCTCCAGAGACAGTGGCGACAAACATCACCACCCCAAATAGGTCGCCTGCTGCTCGCCAACATGGGCCGACCCTGTTGCCAAAGATCCGGCCACAGGATGTTGTTGTAGAGCCCGTCTCGCGTAGGGGATCGTATAACCATCGCAAGGCCTTGTCCAGCAGTTTCTGTTCCCCTGGAATTGCCCCTTATCTGACTTCACGTTCTTCAATGCAGCGTCCTGCACTAGAACCAATTGATTCCTGTCATCTTTCTCCCGCTTCACCTATTTATGATGGATATCATTTTGGTTCCGCGCTTACATCTCCCGTCGCCCTTTGCTCCTCTCCATCAGCAACGCAGCACCACACACGCTTCTCTAGACATTCAAGGTCTGCATCCGCGGCATGCATCAACGAGCCTCTGTCGGGTCATAACGCAACCTATCAACAGTTACCGCCAAGCTATGTAGCAGACTATACACCCTCAACTCCAGTGTCTGCAACGGCTCTTGGGTTCTCGTCATGCTCCACAAACAGCTCTCACATTCCTCAACAGGATCCAACTGCACCGCAACCCTATGTTTTCTCCGACTCCACGTTGAGGGTGTTGGGAACGATTCCACCTTCAATTGATATTATTCCTGACTCACCCACAACCACCCTTCTGCGGTACTTGACTGCTCCCACCCAAGCCATTCATCTTGTTCGTAATGTTGCATATCCAATGACCCGTGGAAGTCAGACCTATTTCTGGTGGGACGTCCGAAATTTACGGCACTGGTCGTCGTTTTCATTGAAAGCGATGAACTCGATCCCTAATCTAACTAAACTTCTCACTACCGAGATTTCAGAACAGCTTACCCCGCCCACCGGTGTCCACCCATCATGCCTTTCTCCAGAATCTGAAATGGCCCTTGCGAACGTCATCCGCGATATCTATGCTCCCCGGGTCAATGCTGCGCTTCGAATTTCCCAAGGACGCAATTGCCTGGCGCTCTATCTTGCTCCTGATGCTGCCGCGAATCGTGAAACGGGTGCGCATTTTCTGGCCAACTATTCCACGGATATGGAGCTGACGGCCAACGGCTCCCCACGGGGTCGTGTGGTTGGGCTTGTCAAGAGTTTTGACCGGTGGAACACGGGAATGAGAAATGAGCAGCCTCATCGACGCGTAGAATACCTCAACGGTCTTGCCCACTTGCAGCACTGTATGCGAGAGCACTCGTGTCGTTACGGGTTCATAATGACGGAGATCGAATTAGTTTGTGTCCGGGCCGGCTGCGATGAAGGAGACGATGTGCCTTATTTCGGATTCCTAGAGTTGGCCACTCCTATCGCGACAAAAACATCTTCCAAGACTCACCAGCCTTCGACTGCTGCTGCCAGTATTGCGCTTTCCCGCAGCCGTTCTTCCTCATCCGCTCAATCTTCTGATTATTCTGGTTCTTCTCGAGACGGCTCACCTGCTCACCTTGCGCCTCCCCCCGATCTAGATGCCCCGTTTACGGCCACCTTGGCACTTTACTACCTGCTCATGCTGGCCAAGTCCGTGCCGCTTCCTGGTCAGCCATCCTGGCACTTGAACGTCGGCGGGCCAGGCGCTCTCACCCGCCAGCGGATTCTGCCCGAAGGCAAAGACAAGTGGATTCCAGAGCCACAACAGCGAGAACGGCGAGATGCTAAGAGGGTCCGCGGCTGGATCTGGCCACAGGATGCCTGGCACCGACGAGAAGGCGGTGGCGCAAGTCGAGCGAAGACCAACAGGCCATCAACAAAGAGATGGCATAAATAGCCTCACTGACCTGAGCTTGTTTCTGATTTGTTACATGTAATCATGATCATGGAGTGGATGGAATGGATACTGCATTGCGCTTTACCTCTTTTCAAACATGCCCAATACCTGCATTGTTATTGACCGTTCGTTGTCCTGTAGTGCTTAATTCTTTCTGCATTTTCGAGGTGGGAAAAAAAAGGGAGCATTGCATTTCTTAGGCGTTTGACGTGTCTCAAGTTTAAAGCATACGAGTTTTTAAACAGATCCCGATAGTCGCCGTTGTCTAATGCCCTTTCAATCTGTCTGTGGCTTGACTCTGATCCTGAAGTATCACACAACTCTTTCCCATGGGTTATACTATTTCAGGAGGAACACGGCAATGTTATGATGTAGCCAGTATGGTTCTATTTCGGAGGCATCTGAGAACCTATTAATAAATTCATAAAATGGCAGCCTGGATTAAGTAGCAATCTCACCAGATTGTTAGCACACGGCTGTTATCCAGCCAGGTCACCTGGTTAAATGCGGTTGGTAGGCTCCAGGATTGCGGCTCGGGAGAGGTTTTAGACTTGAACTCTTCGGAGCGAAAGCTGTTGTCGACTTGTGGTATGATACCCCTTGAGGGTGAATTGGCTAACTTTGTATTTCTACTAGTAATTTAAGCTAGCAGAGCTAGGACGTGGGCCCAAGTTGCCTTTACGGTGTTGTCTTTTCTCTGCTGGGGGGATGCAACGTCAGGTCAGGGGCTCCAATCATCCAACGAACGAGAACCTACATCGATCAGTTGTTGATGGAGCCTCTGGAGTCGAAGATTATCCACTGGACGATGAGAGATAGTCTCCGCTTCTCCTCTCAAGACTCAAGAATATAGGCATTCCCCCACGCACCGCTCGTATCCGTGACCCAGAAGCAGTGGGACGAACGTCCAAGAAGTGAGGCCAAACAGCCGACAGAGCTTCTCCTCCAGTCAAGAGGGCATCCCCGAGACCCCCCATCTTCCCCAAACAAGGGCGACATACAGAATAAGTAGTACATACTACAGACCCAATGTCTTCCAAACAAGCAAAGAAAACACCCCGATTCCTCGTGATAGGCGCAGGCAGTCGCGGAAATGCCTATGCTCGTGCAGTCACCAACGCAACGAACGGCGTGATCCACGCCGTTGCTGAACCGGACCCCTTCAAGCGCCAGCAGTTCGGTCGAGAGTACGTCTGGCGCGATGGAAACGGGCCGTCAGAGGGCCAGGAGTTCAGTCACTGGCGGGAATGGCTGGAGTGGGAGAAGCAACGACGGCGTCGGGAGGAAGCCGGGGAGAGCGTGCCTTTGGGGGTGGATGGTGTGTTTGTGTGCACGCTAGATGAGACGCATGTTGAAATCATGCTTGCCCTGGCACCCTTGAATCTGCACGTTATGTGCGAGAAGCCGCTGGCGACTTCTCTACAGGACTGCGTCAGGATACTCAAAGCGTTGACGGAGGTGCAGAGTCAGCTGGGCGACAAGATCTTCTCAATAGGCCATGTACTGCGATACAGCCCGTTTAACAGGCTTCTGCGCAAAATGCTACTGCAAGACCGTGTCATCGGGAATATCATATCCCTCGAGCACACGGAGCCGGTTGGCTGGTCTCACTTCGCGCACAGCTACGTGCGAGGAAACTGGAGACGCGAAACCGCCACAGGCGACGGGAGTCTGCTGACGAAATGCTGTCACGACATCGACTTTATCCTCTGGCTCCTCAGTTCCCCTCCTCCTGGTGCGCCGTACGGCCAGCCCTACCACCTCCCGCAGTCCATTTCGTCCATGGGGTCTCTCACACAGTTCAAGCGTTCACGCAAACCGGCAGCCGCAGGCAGCGCTACGAACTGCCTTTCCTGCCCCATCGAGCGGGAGTGTATATACAGCGCCGTAAGGCTATACAGGGACGCCGGCCTCTACTGCAGGAACACGGGATGGCCTGTGAAAGTCGTCTGTCCGGATATTGAGGATACGCTCAACGCGAAAGGGCTGGAGGCAGCCGCGTCCGCCCTCCTGCGCAACCTGAGCGAGGACTATGATGTAGCCGTCATGCCCGACGAAGAAATCGCAAAGCGTCCCTGGTTTGGGCGTTGTGTGTGGGAATCTGACAACAACGTGTGTGATGACCAGGTCGTCACGATTCGGTGGGATGATGATCCATTGCCTCCCTCGACGACTCAAGCAAAGAGCCTACCCAGTCGCACATCCAAACTTGCGATTCTACATATGATCGCACAGACTGAGAAGCAGTGCGAGCGTCGTGGCCGTGTGTACGGAACCCTAGGAGAAATCTCATATGACAGCCGGATTATCACCACCCATGTGTTCGCGACCGGAGAGACGACTGAGACTAGAGTACCGCCGCCACCGCCCCACGAGCAAGAATCACACGGTGGTGGGGATTATGGTCTCACCCGGGCCTTTGTTCGGGCAGTTGAAGCAGTCGAAATCGAAGGATGGGATGTCAAGAGGGCACAGGCCGAGTTTGTCGGTTGCACTCTTGAAGAGGCTGTCCGCAGCCATGCTGTCGTGTTTGCTGCGGAAGAGGCACGTCGAGGGAACACAGTTATTGACTTGAAGGCTTGGTGGGAAAAGAAGCTTGAGCAGATCAATTAACTACATCTTGCTAATTACTTAGACTGACAACAATCGCCTAGGAGTGACAGCCGTTGGGGCAAAGTTACCAAATTCAGGTATCAGATACGGGTTTCTTATAGTAATAAAATCATATGCGCACAGCAATTACGCATAGTTTAACTTCGTGGATCATAGAGAGTTGGTGGATTTTTTTTGGCAGTCGTAAATCTCCTAATTCCGTCTCTGTTCAGCATCGGAGATCATTCATCCTCTATTCTCAATTTCAAAATCATCAAATGTCAATCAGAAGTGATCAAGTCTTGACATCTGGCTCCTCTCTGCCAATAAACTCCTGCAGTTTGAGCAGCTTCACTGCAAGAGAAATGTTCTCCCTGAGATAGTCCTGCGCGTCTCTTCCAAACTCTTTTTCGTCCGACTCGTGACGCTCAATGTACAGTCGGAGAGTCGCACCACTGCTTCCTGTTCCCGAAAGTCGAACAACGATACGGCTGCCGTCATCGAACTTGATAAAAATCCCCTGGTTCTTGCTTACACTACCGTCGAGATCAGTGTAGGAAAAGTCATCGGCCTCAAGCACCTTGCGGCCCGACACTGTAGACCCAATGAAGGAATCTTTCTTGGTCGTGATGAGTTCGCGAAGGTTCGCAATGACCTTGTTCGCACCTTCGCTGTCGACGTTTTCGAAGTCATGCCGGGTGAAGAAGGTGCGTCCGTAAGTTTTCCAGAAGTCTTGCTGGATATTGGCAATGCTCGGGGTTTGCCCAGGCTTTGACTTGGCTACCCCTGCGATAATATTCAGCCAAGCAACAATAGCCCAAACGCCATCCTTCTCTCTGATATGGTTGCTGCCAGTTCCAAAGCTCTCCTCTCCGCAAATCGAAATCTTGTTAGTGTCGAATAGAGCGCAAAAGAACTTCCAGCCAGTTGGGACTTCATAGGACTTTAAGTTCTGTGCTTTCGCGACAAGGTCAACTGCGCCAGAGGTTGGCATTGATCGTGCCAAACCGTACACTCCATGCTTCCTGAAATAGGGAATCAGCTGAGCGTGATGCGCAATGATGGCCAAGCTATCTCCAGGTGAAACAAATGTATTTGCCCCGTAGATCATGTTACGGTCACCGTCCCCATCGCTAGCAGCACCAAAGTGAATTCCGTTCTTATCCACAACATCGACAAGAGATCGAGCGTAGGTAAGATTAGGGTCGGGATGTCCACCTCCAAAGTCTGGCTTAGGCACACAGTTCTGGGTACTAGAGCTGGGGAGCCCAAGCTCCTTTTGGAAGATGGCAATACCGTATGGACCAGTGACGCCATGGAGGGCGTCAAACAAGACCTTGAAGTCCTTGTGGGTTTCCAAGAAGGAGCGGATGAGGTCGAAGTCAAAAATCTCCTTCAACATCTGAACATAATCGGCCGTCGAGTCGACGATCTCGACTTCCAAAGGCCCATACGTTCGCGTGCCGAGTTGTGAGAGATCAACTTCGTCAAGGGTGGCAATCTTATACTCAGTTAGAGACTTCGAAACTTCGTAGATCTTATTCGTGACCGACTCAGGGGCAGGGGCACCGTTGGAAAGGTTGTATTTGATGCCAAAGTCGGCATTGGGACCTGGACTTTGCTGTCAGCTTATTCAATGTCACGTCATAGCAACCAAATGGTTCTGACGGGTGGAGTTGAGCCATTGCACATACCACCAGGGTTATGACTTGCTGTCAGTAAAATACCTCCCGTTGCCTTTCTCTTTCTAATGATGTGACTAGCAGCAGGGGTGCTGAGGATGCCATTCTGGCCTATCAAAAGTTTTTTAACCCCATATGCTGCTCCAATGCGTGCGATCAGCTGGATGACTTGCTGATTGTAGAAGCGTCCATCGCCGCCAATAACGAGGAAGGCACCTTGAGCGCCCTCAGGGATCGAAAGGAGGATGCTCGTGATGAAGGCTTCAGAGTAGTGGGGTTGTTGGAACACCGTGACCTTCTTTCGAAGACCAGACCTGAAGCAAGAATGTACTAGTCAGTCAAGCTGTTCTCACGGCCTGATAGCTTTGGATAGAATGCAAGTTACTGGTAGCAGGGTATGACAGAATGGATACTCACGTTCCGGCCTTTTGGTCAGAAAATGGAGTAAACGGAACGCTCTTAACATCCATATTGAAGACCACCACCTTTCCCCGACGGCAGATTACACAGATTGCAGGTTGTTGCTCAAAAAATCGTCCAGTGCCCGGAGAGAGCGTGGGGTCCGTAGCAACGCGGGGCGCGAAGCTAGTCTTCAAGCAGTAGAACTGTATGGACTGATGTACTTGGAGTAAATGTTCGTCAACCAAGCACAGATCGCCGTATAAAAAAGAAAGAGAAGGTGTATAAGAAAAAGGGTCTGTCCGGGAAACCAGTGGGCAGTGGGAAGAAAAGAGAAGAAGAAAGGTCGGGAAGAATTGGGCAGCGGGATGATGGGCTTTACTTTGTTGACAAGCTCTGGCGGGGCAGCACCTGCGTCATCGGTAGTCCAGCACATCGAAGACACCCTGAGACAGAAGCAGGAGGAACCCGCAACACAGACTGGATACGCGTGTACCATGAAATTTAAACAAACAGACACATAAGCGGTCGTAGTAGACGACCACCAACTTAACAAAATTAGAAGGGAGCAGAGTCGGAGGCTGAGAAACAGGTGATCAGGTTGCAGAATTGAATATCCTCTCTCGGTAGAAGCTCATCTCTTGGATGCTCTCCAAAATATCGTCCTTCGCCAGATGCACGCCTCTCTTCACGGGCGCATCCCTCAAAACCTCGTCCTTACACCACCGCCTGGCAGCCTCCTTGATGGCACTGACGTCCAGTATTCTATAATGAAGCCAATCAAGGACCTGAGAATACGGCTGTTTCGCCAGAAACATCCTGTCTGCATGCACGCTGTTTCCTGCTAGCAGTGCGACGCCCTTTCGAGGCACGTACCGCTGTATATACGCCAGGAGCGACGACGCCGCAGATTCAGGTGTAATGGTCGACCTTTGGACAGCCGCTGTTAAGCCCGTGCGACCGTGGGTTTCGATACACCAAGGGTTCATGGCGTCGAGGACAGACTGCGGCTGGTGGATTGTCGTGTGGAAACCGTTGGTATCGAGAAGGTGGAGGTCTGCATCTGTGATGAAGCAGCTAATCTGGAGTATGTGATCCTTCTCGGGGTCCAGACCTGTCATCTTTTGGTTTTGTAAGTCAGTAACCAGTACTAACTAGTAGCTCTATATTTCAAACTTGCTTCTGCGGCCGCTGAGATGATTGCACAGAAAGGCATGTACATAGTGGTAGTACCTCACAGTCAATCCAGACTAAAGGATCGTTTGACCGAGGGAGTGTCATGTTCCGTCTGAGTGGCTTCGTAAACGTGGACGACAAAATACCATAAGTAGTCCTGTAAACGGCCCCCCGAAAGCAGAGTCGAATCAATTGCATTTGGTAGTAAGTCTGGAAGCTTGGTGGTTTTGGTGTTGTCTAGCTTCAACTTTTACTAGTTGAGTTTGAAACTCGACCATTTTAAAATCGCCATGACTACTCCGTACAAATGTCGCAAAGATCGTGACACGAATTAACAGGATTATAAACATCCAAGAGATAGTTATATAGATAGTAGACTAAGTATGAGGTAGCTAGTAACTGATGCCAAATGTCGACCGCACTGACCGTTGCTGCCTTTACTCCCGGTATAGCACGCAGGGCCCAAGGTAATCAAGAGGACTCCAATAATCGGAGCAATTATCATTAAGGTGATCGCTTCGCTTTTTCCCTTTCCGGTCTCGCTGCATTTTATCAGTCCAGCCACTAGCAAGCGATATCGGTATTAGGAAAACGGTGAACGCAAACACAGAACAGTGGGAGGCGTTCATCAGACGCTCGCATGCGACAATTAACTAACCTACCAAATGTCCTAGAAGAAGCCAACGTAAAAAAAAGCATACCCTGAGGCAAAAGGAAATGCCCTCACCAAAGCACCCTTCACAACAAACTCAAACGTAAAAGGGGGGAACTCGACAACAGCAATGCTCGGATTCCGATGGCCTCCCAAATCTCCTACACTGCAGAACTCCATCTCTATCTTGGATCGGCAAAGAAGACAACGGCAAGAGTAAACACCATTGCCCTCCTATAACTCTTCTTCCATTTCTTCCGTTCTTTTTGCGTCACTTATGATGGTGTCGTTCACACCAGTGTTATTGTTGGCAGTAGCGGAGGAACCCATAATCTCTTGAATGCCGCTTGACAACTGGCTTCCCATTCTTCTCCGAAGACTTTCGTCATCTGGTCCAGAAACGCTGGCTCGCTGCTTTTTGAGCGGACTGCCCAAGAATGCGTCAGCATCTAGAGTATCTATCGTTGTTCCTTTCTTCAAGGAGTCCTTGCCCGGTGGAGGGGTAGACGCTCCTTGGCCGGCAGCAGGTGTCGACCGCGCTGTGGAGGTGCTGGACTGGGGCGTTCGAGCAGTATCAACATTACCCGACATGGCAGAAAGCGCCTCCGCAGAATGTTGCCTCTTCAGCTATACAGACACAGATGTTTTAGTATCACAAACCGGTCGAAACTTTTAATGTCTGAGGCCTACCTTGATCTGACGAACTCCCTCAGCTAATTCACGTTGCTGTCTCAATTCGTCCGGAGAAAGGTGGGTATTGATTTCCTTTTCAACTTCGTCCTCAACCTTACCGAGAATGGAACGAGCATCATCATCCTCATCATCGCTCTCAATGTCACTTCCGCTGGCCTTAGATCGTTTGCTGGATTTGCTGGATTTTTTGCCATCTCGGAAATTAAGAAATCCAGCCGCATTCCCAGGCTTGAGGGGCCCCAAATTCGAGAAATCGGGCTGTATGGACTTTCGCTTAGCGGGAGTCACTTTGTCCTTATCTAAACTCTTTGACGATTTCAAGATACCCATTTTTTGTAGTTGGCCTAGCACAAGGGGTTAGCACAAGGGGTATTAGCTGATCTACTGTAAGTGCGGGCAACTTCGTTCAAATGAAATAATAGAAACAGGATTCTGCCACTTACGTTCCCCGCGGTACATAAAAGTGAAGACAGCATATGGACGGTCTGAAGGGTCTATGCCTGTAACTGTTTGGGTACTGATAGATTTGGGATCGAGAGTCTTTGGCTTCGCGAAGCTAGTCGTATGATCAACGTCCGCATCCCCTGTGTTTTGGCCACCTTGTGAGTCGTCGTCGTCGTCGTGGGCATCAAACTGAGGCGAATATTCTCCGCGTTTGACCTCCCCCGAGGCTAGAACTCGAAATAAAGCGACTTTTATCTGCCCAGCTGTTTCGGGAATGGGATCATCATCCTCTGAGTCTGAATCAGAGTAATCGTCATCCGAAAGATTCTCAACGGGAGACTGAGCATTATCCCCGTACCGAAGTACATCTGATCTTCGTTGGGGCTTGCGACCCTCGTCAATGTCCATGCCAGAGTCACCATCTTTCACAGCTCTAGCAGCGGCAGCTTCCCTTTTTCGCCTTCGCCTCTCCATCTTTTGACGCCGTTTTTCAACCTTTTCCTCAGCATCCTTTCCTTCCAGGTCTAGCCCGTTCAGCCATCTCTCCAGTCCCACCTCTCGGAACAAGAACTCCCGTTCAGCAAGGCCGCCGCCCTCAGACTCAGGCACTGCAACCCATCGAGAATTAACCCATGTCTCCTCACCCCGTCGTAGTAGTGTGGCCACTTCCTCTTTCTGCCGCCCGTCAAAGTAAATATATGCAGCAACAGTTTCGTTCGGCGACGCTGTTATGGGCTGATAAGGGCTAATGGAGCCACCACTATTAGGCTGACCAGGCAAGCCACCGACAACTTTGGGTTTGGGGTTGGGGTTCTCGGGCGTAGGTTTTGGCGTCGAGTAAGGGACCTTAAGGCCCGGGGTAAGCAGAGTGATTGATATAGCAAAGGTAGATTGCTCTGCTTTTCCGGTTGCCGGATCCGGGATCTTTGGAGGAGGGACTGGGATATAGCAAGCAATTCGGGAGGCTCTGGACTGCCGTTGGACGGAGTATTCCGGCAACGGCCCATCCGGAGTATGGATACTGACTGCGAGACCCTTGAAGCACGGCATGGTTCACGAGGCTATCCGACCCCAACAAAACGAGCAAGCCCTTGCAGGGGGTGGTGGGATCGGGGCGTCTTGTGGTTGCAGCGGTAGTGATGGTAGAGAATAGGAGTGCAGAAGAAGTTATTGATTATTCGGAGGAAGACTGACAGACGTCAATCCCAGGTAGATACTCAAGACGGGCAGGGAAAGGGAGTGGCTCGGAATTGGAAGAGGGATATCGGGTAGGAATCGATGTCGGGGCACGGTGGGAACAACCATGTAGAGGGACTCGGTGCTGACAAGCTCAAAGCTCTGCCAGTGCTAACCAGAGCTCTGGCAGGATGTCTCACGTCCTGTGTGTGTCAGTAACGCCACCAAAAAGAGATCAAAAATAGAGGGTGAAATGGAGAGAGCCAACAACCCCCACAGCACGTCGTATGCAGAGGTGGAGGTGCTTTCGGGCAAATATGTGTAGGAAAATTTCTATCAGCAGCGGGGATGGGAAATCGGGCATCAATACTAGCAACACCAACACAGAAGCACTGTCAACAATGCTAGGAGAGTGTTGTGGTTGATCCCCAGCTGTTCCAATTGCCCGTTCAAGTGTGGAGTTGTCATGCCTCTGGAAAGTTTGGCCCATCCAGCAGCCAGCATCTGTACGGGTCACATGACATCTGACAGACCACGTGCCAGCTTCCAATTCACTTGTGTTCAAACGAGACTTCTATCAAGAGGTCGAATGTGGTTCTTTTTTCATAATGACGAACGTACACGGCAACCCCGGAAAACTCAGGCCGGTTCAGACTTGCTTTTGCTAGATGCTTGCTCCATTGCTTTACCCAAACTGCTGTTGACTCAAATGTGCATTGACTTCACAGGGGTGGAGATGCACCCCTGGTTGACGATAGTACTAGTAAAAGGCCCATTCTCGCTATGGACGACGCAGAGACTGTGCTCTGATATCTCATCTGGTTGACGATTAACCACTGCATACGATGTGACCGCTGGGAGGGCTCTTTAGTCCAGGACAGTTAAAGGCAGCATTGGAAAGAAATGAAAGACTAAATATCTGGCAGGCCATTAGATGATACAGCTGCGACCCTGGGGCAATACCTTGTTCCTGCTCTGCGTACAGTTCCCGTTGCCCTGTTCGAGTCGCAAGTGGGATGAGACAGGAACACATCGGAGAAGGTCAAATATCTGCCAAATGAACGTGCGCCACGACTTATCGATCCATCCGGAAGACGGGGTGGTTTTTTCAACCCATTAATTCCCAAAAAAAAAAAAAAAAATATAATGAATACCAACAAAAAATATGCAAGGTAGGGTGCAAGATTATGCGATCTAATCATTCCAGTCATGAAGACTGAACTTGGATCCTACAAGTTAACTTTCCTTCTTGAAGAATACATACTGACGGTCCCCCGCTTTACTGGGAATATGCACAGTACCACACCACAGAGGTATCGTGAGACTGACAGATATATGGTGAAGACGTTCACGATGCAGTGGTTGTCGCAGTCGCTCCCACAGACTTGCCCTGTCTGAGCAACTGCTTCTGTGATACCCCCCGTACTTGAATCCACACTCTTCTGGCGGACCTTTTTGATAAATTTCTCATCCTGTGCAACGTTCTCGAACTTGTACAGAGGCTCGAGCTCCACCTTCCGCCGGAAGATGTTGCGATTGATCCACCATGGCAGGGCCTTGAAGAGTTGATATTGCATGTGCTTTCTGGTGGGCACAGCGAAAATATAGTCGAGTTCTTCAAGGGTGTGCTGTTTGGTCTCGGGGACCTAAAGGAAAATCATAACGAGTGCCGTGATGTTTAATCCCCTATGCTGCAGGTCAGACCGATAACTCCAACGGTGTTCTCAAGTTACAGGAGAGAGAATTGAAATAACTTACGCATAAAACCCGAATGCACCTGTTGGCGTCATGGCTCGAAGCATGCGAGGGAACGTGATCGAGAGAACTGCTGCCCAAAACAAGCAGGTAGCCACTGCCCACGCCATGCCAACCTCTGCGTGTGAGATTTCATGCACATTGGTTACCATGCAGGTTTACACTTTACCTTACTTACAGGACACTTACCACGATGGGACAATGGGAGGACTTCAGCGGAGTATGTGAATGGCACCGGTCCTTCTCCGGGGGAGTAAAAGGCGGCAAACGGGAATACAAAGAATGCAATGATACCAAGACGTGAAATATTATCTTCGGGGATCCAGAAACAGAAACCCGCTGCGAGTAGGGTCCATGCCATTTGCGGAAAGGTGAAGAGCAAGAGAGAACGTCGCCTGTAGGTATCGATGGTCCAGACTGCGCGGAATGCGAAAACAAAATTGACCAGGCCGAAGCCCCAAGGCGCCAAGAGCGCATTAGTGACGCTTGCTCCTGCTTCTTTAAAGATGGTGGACGAGTAGAAAGTCATGATGTTAATGCCGCACATCTGCTGAGCGATCATGACCACGAACGATGCAAGAGTTGCACGGCGGACACGGGGAATGGTGAATAACTGAAAGAAGCGGGTAACATAGTTGTTATGTCCAGTGGCCTCCGTTTCAATTTCAACTTGAGCACTAATATAATACAGGTCACGAGCCGCCTGGATTGGGTGGTTTCTCAACTTAAGTAGGGAATTATATGCATCGCGGATCCGGCCTTTTTTGACGAACCATCTAGGAGATTCTGGTCAGAAGAACACTCCTAGCGCTAGAGGAACTGCGAGTATAAAGGCGGAACCAAGCTGCAACCTCCAGGAAATGTCACCGGTATCTTTCACAACTAGGTTTGCGCAGAACCCGAGGAAGACACCAAAAGCTGTCCACCTGTAATGCGAAAATCTGGTCAGTTTTTCGTTCTTGGGAGAAAAGGTTGGCCTCAGCATACATTGCCATGACATAACGAGACCACCGCGAACAGCAGCTGGAGTATTCTCTGCGCAGGAGATTGGTAGGGTTGATGCCTTGGCTCCCATACCAATACTCATGAGCAAGCGGCAAATTAAAAGTTGCTCCCAGGTTTGAGACACTGCTGATCCGATAGGAGTGACGATACAGAAGATGGCAGAAACCAAAATCGCCCCACGACGACCGAAATAGTGGTTGAGGGGATCCGAAGTCCAGCATCCACTACATGACGAGTTAGATTTGACGAGTTAGATTATGATAATATATGGCACACTTCAGCGAAGAAATGAGGATGACTTACAGAAAAGCAGTGCCAATATACGGACCCCTATTGGAGTAGAAAACCGTCAAGCCTCGTGAAAGACGTACCGGGGTTGGATATCTCTGAAAAGAAGAGTCACGCATTCACGAGGCCAATCAGCCACTGGTGGACATCCGCATTCCGTGTCCCAGCTTGGTGACTGATACCAAATTCCTCGGGGAACGAAAGGTTAGCACCGTTGGATCCGGTCTGATCCCAGCTTCTGAGACGAAAGCCAGCACTGGAGGTCTGCATGTCAAGGAGGGCCATCGTCTTACTGGACGGCGGCGCCAATGGAGCAGAGGACGATTGTGGAGTATTGGGGAAATGGGCCATGGCTGGCGCCACTTGTGAAGGACCTCGTTGCGAATTGCGTCACGCTCATCCTCTTGGAGACCTTCCACACCCTCGAAATTGGCGGAGTCCTTGGCAATGAGAGATCCTTTTTTCAACCAGGGCGTAATATCGGTCAATTCATGCTTAATGGCAAACTCCTCAACATCACGCAGCAGCGTTCTTTTGGGAATATCGGCCAGGGAATTCTTGACTCTGTATAGGAGGGTTAACAGTGATGGATGAAAATGGACGGGCCTGGGGAATGGCTCCACAGAGACGTACTTTGCAGACAGATTGGCGTTCAGGTTGATCCTCTCAATTTCAGCGCGCTCGACATCGTTAACATCTTGCTCAGAGCTGCAAGAATTGTATCAGTGGAGAAACGTGGGTTTGCTGGATAAGAGGCCAAACCTCGATGTGTCCTTATTGACCGTCTCATACAACCAGGCGGTGCAGTATTAGCCTGCGTGACCTCCTCGGTCTTGGAGGATTTATCTGCCATTTTCCAACGGTCCTGTTGTGGCAGACAATGAGTGCCACGTCAATTGGCGGCAGGTTTTGAGGGTTTCTCTTCTCTTTCAGAGATGCGCGTGTAAGAAGACCTCGGGAGCCTGTGGAGCGATGATTATGGGACCAAATGGCAGCTCCTTGCGGCACTGCACAGAGATGAAGGGGGTGAGCTGAAACGCCCTCCTAACGCCTGAACGTTGGTTACACGAGATTAAAAATGTTCCAGTCTCCTGATGGATCCCCGTCGCAAACTCGCTGGAGATGGGGACGAATGTGACCGCGGATCTTTATACACCGAAACGGGTGCGAGACTAGCAAATGGGAATGACACATGCGGTGCTTCACTTTCCTCCAATCAATCCAACTGTCGAGTACATACTTCTGAGTGGAAACAAAGCAACACCCAAACTCTTACAGCTTTACCTTTGTTATTCCAAACTCTCATCCTTCCAATTTTCCTGGGATTCTGGAATCCTACCCTACCTAGTCGCCCAACCATGGCCTGGGTAGAGCGGACTCCTCTATACGCAGTAGGATGCGAACCAACATTAACTGCGAGGAAGGGTGGGAAAAGCCTAAGGTTCGCTGGAGACTTGTGGAAAAGTGGAACTTTTTTCCCTCCTTAATTGGCCACGGAGGAGAGGGAGGACCACTCTTGGTGTTGCTTTCTGTGAATTTGCTGTCTTGGTCGAGGGTGGTCAAGAGTTTTCTGGACTTCTTGTCAAAGCTTCGCCTGGTGTCTTCACAAGCCGGGAGTAAGGACTGAACCGGCGGCAGACTTGGAGATCTGCCATTGACTCAACCCCTCCCGGAGTTTACCTGGGGTGGACGATGTCACAAGGCTTTCAGCTTTGATGACGATGTTCAGCGGGCATGAAAAAAGATGCCATGGCGTACTCCGTATTATGCCACAGTACGCTCCTGTCATTCTCTCCTCCCTCGTCAGAGGTTCTACTCCTAAACGCCGAATCCTGGAACTCAGATGGCCTCTCCACCCTTTTTGACACCGTTTCTCGTCGTTTGACTTGAGCATTCTCCGATCAGCTGGAGTCAGCGTCGACACTGGAAGGATGCGGGTTTGTGCTGCAGCTTGTGCTCCCCCAAACCATAGAGCTTATGGGGTGCAATGAAGAATAGTTGTACCAATCTCCAATCCGTCTGGTTGTTTTGAGCTGCGGGGTTTTTCGGACCAATCGATAGATACGAGGAGTCAACTGTTAGCACAAAGTCACAACCCCGGCGTGCTGGTTTCGGCATATTTGGTTCATGTTTGGTTGGTAAGTGGATGGATCACTTTATTTTTTGTTGAATCAAGGACGTGGAAAAAAAAATACTACTGTATAGGTGTATCTTCCCCAAGAAGAACCAAGGGGAACTTAAGTGAGTTCATCAATCCAGGTAGTAGTAGTACATAATACTCCTACTTTGTTTCTCAAGAAAGCTTTCTTCAATTCTCACCACAGGACTGCTCCGATGCGCGTCTCCACCGAGAAATAGGAAGTTCTCCATTTTTCTACCTTGTGATTCTCCTCTCATTCTAGTGCTTTAGTATCACCTTATCGAGTGGGTTGAGCGGAGAAGTAGTCGTACTATATGTACAACTACTTGTTGCTCTTCTTCGTTCTGCTTTAGAGTTGAAAACACTCATACTTCGATGGCCTATCCTGTGCATTTACGAACTCGACGACTCGACGCACTGTTGTCCGGGATTGCTGCTGACATACCACGGTTCCACGGGATGCCTGAGACTGGATCCCGTATGATACTACTACTCCTATTTCCACAATTACTAGTTTAGTAAAATCGTGCTAGTATGTAGAAGTACCACTACATCATCATATAGCATGACGTCGATGCACAGAGGCAGGTTGCCGGGAAAGCCTCGAACCGACAAAAGCCAAAACACCAATTAGGTAATTTGATCCTTGCCCAGTAGCTAACGAATGGGTGGATGCCGTGGATCTTGCTTCGCGGCATCTCCTCCAACCGTATCTCCTTTTCTCCTGATGAAGCTGGTGCCGTGGTGGAGAATGAGGTCCTTACTACATACTCGGCGAATTATTCAAGACTAGTAATCCTTGGTCTCGTCAGCCTTCTTTTTCCCCGCATTACTACTGCGTTTTTGCTGGATTTCAGGCGATCGTGTTGTGGTCAGCTTTACAAATAAATTCCACTGATGATTGTCACTCGATGCTACATTGTTCTGACCGTAAACCGCCTTGACGGCTTTTCACCCGCATTTCCGTTCTTGGCGACGGGAGAGGCTGAGGTGATCCGCAGTCGTGGCGGCCTTGGCACTTGCGCCTCTTATGCACAAGAGCACAGTCGTTCAAAACTCCACGCCTCACAACGAGCAGCCGTGCTGTGTTGAAGTGCTAAATGCCTCGTCTTGAAAGAGAATAACAGAGGAATCTGGGTCGCAGGCAGAAAAGTTGCGGTCTCGATTGTACTGGGGTCGTTTACTGAATTTGCGAGTACTATATACTTAGTGCTACATAGTATGTAACAGTATTGACTACATACTACCACATCCTATGTACTACTCTAGTACTTAGTACTTGTAATGCATGGAAGAGAGGCGACTTTCCTACAGAAGTACGAGTATGCACTACTACAAGTAGACGTGTTAAACGACCTTCTTTTAAGTAGTATAATACCACACATGAAAATGCAACGACATCCAGAGAGAGACGGAGGATCTTCTGGGTGGTTCATACTGCCAATTTACCCCCTTACCATTGCTATACTTACCTAGATCATAGAGCGGGGACGCGTGGTCACTTCCTCTTTGAAACATCTCTCGCCTGCTTCACTCTTCCAATCGTGGTCTCTCGCCTCCTCAACCACGTCAAGCCCCTCGTTATGTTGTCTCCGCCATCAGAACCTCTCGTCTGAAAGAACACTCGATCGATATATATCGTCCCAAGAGCGAAAGTGTTGATGGCATATATCACAAGCCAAGTCGAATAGAGATACGTCATGGCAGCACCCAGAGGAGAAGCGTTCTTTGATTTGGATTACATCCTCGCCAATGCTGCCTGGACGTATACTGCTAGGGAACAGTCTCCCTGCTGCCCAGACAAGCAAAATGGGGATTGAGATAACAGCAACAAACCAAGTTTGGCCCACTTCGTGTTGAGGCGGACGCCAGTAGGGAATAGTATACCAGACGATGAGCAACGTCAAAGAGTCAATTCGCAGCCAGGGTATCAATGGATGCACGACATGGGTCAAAGTGAACACACGCGTTGCAGTAAAGCAGCTCACGAGAGTTTGGAGCATCCAGCGACGATTTACGACCATGCAGAATTTCCGAGGTACCGCCTAGCCACCGTGGGTGCAATGTCGTTCTCTAGATAATGATGCCCATTAGGGAAGCAGTGTGAGCAAGGTGAAAGCAAACGAACCTGCGACCCGTGAGAATCGCCTTTGCTCCTGTCCAGACCGACGTGAATAAATAACCAAATACCACTTCACACAGCCTTTGCATATGCTGGCTGGCTTCCTGGAAGTCGAGAGGTTCGTCGGATTCAATCTTTTTAGCCAAGATGAAGAACCAAACGAGAAAAACTATGAAAAAGATGGGAGTTATGATGAATGCAAAATTGCTTCCAAGATCTGGAATGAGCCCTAGAGCAACACAGAATGCGCCAAATGTTCATGTAATTTCGTGTACGATGGCATCCATTTGGTCAAGTTTCTGAATTTGCTGTCAACAATGTCCCTTGGAATCACACGGCGGATTAGCTCGACCATGCAATACGTCATACCAGTAGCACAATAACCAGGGATCGTGCCGCCGGTGAGTCCTCGTAATAGTCCAAGCCGTCGTCCGGGTGGTCATCGTGGAAGAAAGCAGGGGGTAGGTGCCGCCAGTAGCCTTCTGAAAGATCAAAAGCAATGCACTGAGAACACCAGACGTCAGAATGGGACCAGCAAGAATGTGTCTGATGCAGAATCTTTGTATAAGTGGTGCAATTAGAATCAATCCCACATAATGAAATGCTCGATTTAACCCCGAGAGCAGCCCTACTCGCTCAAATGTTATGGATGGACTGCCGTTCAGTAGCGCATCATGCTCATATCGGTGCGTGGCCAGAGATATCATATGCCCGTCAAAAGCTTCCAGCCTGATCTTTTATATAGCTTTTACTCCCAGGACATAAATAGAAGTGTTCCGCCTTTCAGTTGAGGAAAATAAATTCCGCAGGAACCTGATATCCATTGTTCTTGAACTCCACGTCTATCCTTATATCCTCACTCAGACTGTACCGTGGCGAAGGAGTCAGGAAAAGGGATCTGCCCGGCATCCTGAGAGCACATGGGGAAAAACATCATCCACAGCGCCCTCCCTTCCAAAAAGTTAAAACGTATTCACAACTTGCTGGGAAACTTCAATCTGATCGGTTGTCACGAGCTCGTGCTAGTTTCCTTGAACGAGAGAAAAATAGTACCAAAAAGTGTTGTTCCAGAACAGCAGTATAACTGAAGCCTGAGCTGAACGATGATGCTGGTGCTGTATATTCATGAATAAGGAGTTCATTGATGCTCTCCGGCCCATCATATTGTCATCGTGGACCGTCATAATCCTGAAATATAAGCGTATGTGTGAGAAATAGGCAGTAAGCCATCCATTGAGCGTTTGCAAGGAAATCCAATTCAAAAGGAGCGTGGAAGCAGGCTGCCGCTCCGCACATTTGGACTGCCCGTGCAAATACGACTCACTAATTGCAGAGCGACAGATGCCATCTTCCTCAGTGAATCCATGAGTTCACGGAAATCGACCAGGGTTGAAATGCGAATAACTGCTAGATATGTGAAGTGATTGAAAGGATCCCTGAACTCAATGGGCCTTAGCTGTCTTTATTCCACCCGTCCAGCCAAATTCCATCTGATAATGGAACATGGCCCCAGTTAGAATTCAATCAATCAACGCCGTCTCGTTGGCTTATAGGCCATATCCGTGAAATGACAAGTTTTCAATGCATATGACACAAGCCTCCCGTCCATAGTCAGGACGCCGAGGAGACTACAAGGATGCAGAAGATGACTTACTCACCTTGCACACTGCTAGCACCCGTTGGATGTAAAAACCCAAAGGAGAGGGGAAGTTAACAAAACTTAGACTGCACACCTCAAAAAGTCTCTTCAAGATGAACATCGGCGTGGACGCTGTTGGCAATTTGTCCCTGGCTTGATCAGACATTGTCAGAGAAGAAGACGATGGATGTAGGAATAGGTTACCATGTGATGATGACCTCTGAAGGAGAGTTTGACTGACTTCACACGCAAAAGTCGATTGCTTGAGCCTTGGGATTTCCGTCACGCTTTTCGAATGGGAAATTAGCCAGTGTCACAGTGAGATAGCTCATTTGGTCTGATACTGGCGAAATTTTCAGAGCATGATATGTAGACTTCAAGTTGTCTCGCGTGGGGTTTGCGAGTGAGGGGGAAAATGGACTCGTGACACCCGCAGCTGTGACGTCTGCGCTTCGTGTGCCGATTCTCGTCCCAAACTTGCCAGATACTAGTAATAGTATTCTTCTGGCTATTCTTATTCACTCACTGCAGAAGCACCACTGTATACAGAGGACTCTGTATGACTACGATTACTATCATTGTCCCTTTTTTCTGGGTTTAGAACGCTTCAGATTCGATTTTCCTGCCTCTGCATAAGACCTGTTCTTGTCCTCCCCACCCTGGCAGAAAGATGACATCGACCTCGAAGGGTGAGCCATCAGACCTTCCAGCCACAAGTCGAGGGACTTGGTCATCATTTCTGAAGGTGGGAATGCGCATAGCAGCTTTTTTCTTAGTCAAAATTTCTCCTTTTTTTCTTCGGTGTGGTTGATGGCTAATCAGTCTGTTCAACTCTCCAGTCCATTGCATCCTTCAATGGCGATCTCTCCTCCCTGACCGCACCGCCGTTCATCTTGTCGTCTACGTCTCTCGTCGAATATTCCGCTTACTGGGCCGAACATCCCGCGATTTTCGTCGCCCCCGCCCGTGAATCAAACCCAGAAAAGCGTGCTTTACTCGTGCTGAAGTGGTTCTTGAGCACCCTCCACCAACAGTATTGCAGTCGCAGCGAGAAACTCGGGAGTGAGAAGAAGCCGCTAAATCCGTTTCTGGGTGAGCTGTTTCTTGGAAAATGGGAGGATGATGGTGACGTCGGAGAGACTAAGCTCATCAGTGAGCAAGTGAGGTGTGATTTGCTCGGCCCACAGAGTGTTACTCTCTGTGTTGACCACCTATGGAGAACTGCTCGCTGATCATGCCTTCACTGGGTAGCCATCACCCGCCTGTTACGGCCTACGCGATCGAAAATGCCAAACACGGAGTCCGGGTAAGCACTTTTTTTTTTCTTTCTTAACGGTACGACTGTCTCTGCTGTTGTGTGTTAACAGTTGTCCGTCTCGTAGTTGGAAGGATACAACGCCCAAAAGGCCTCCTTTTCGAGCACCATAAACGTGAAACAACTTGGTCACGCCCTTCTCTCATTCCCTACCCCGGGCGCAACCGATCCCACCGATCGAGAAACATACCTAATTACACTTCCCTCGCTCCACATCGAGTCCCTGATATACGGAACACCCTTTGTCGAGCTCAATCGATCTACCCAAATTGTCAGCTCGACAGGCTACGTGGCAAAAATTGATTACTCTGGCAAGGGATGGCTGAGTGGGAAGAAGAATACATTTGCCGCTATTCTGTTCCACCAAAACGAAGGCGAAAATAATCCTCTATACACCGGAGAGGGTCAATGGTCTGACACGTTCATCCTCAGGGACGCTCGAACCAAGAAAGACGTTGAGAAATATACCGTCAAGACCGTGAAGACGACACCACTTACGCTTGCTGCACTCGAGGAACAAGACGTGTATGAATCTCGCCGGGCATGGAAAGATGTGGCTCAGGCTATTGAGCGTGGCGACATGGAGGCCACCTCAATCGCCAAATCGAAGATTGAGAACGCCCAAAGGGAGATGCGGAGGAAGGAAAAGGAGCAAGGCCGTGAGTGGGAGCGAAGATTCTTTAAACGCGTCGACATGAACGACGATAAGACGTTCAAGAATCTCCATGGCATGCTGAACGCGGATACGTCGTCTTCTGCTCTGGACAATGATAAGACCGCTGGAATTTGGCGGTTCGATGCGGAGCGTGCGAAGGATGCGAAGCCGCCGTATCACAGAGATGCCACTGGTGAGGGCCTGGGCCTTTCAGTTGCGGCACAGAAGTCGGATGCACAAGAATGAAGCCAATGTTTAATGCGGCATGGACAGTGATTGTGTGCCCAGGGGGCTATGTGAAGTGGACAGTGTGATATCACTGCGTAATACACAGGAAGAGAGTACAAACATGGCTGTTTTCGAGTACTATTGTACGTATCATTCAGAGGCATAATGCATGGCCGGATAGATTCATGGGAATACACAGTGCTTTTATTTTCAATTGCCTACGGCTACAAGCAAGATCCTCCTCGAATCCATTCCCTCCCACTCTGGAGAGGTTAGAAGTCGTCACTGTACAGAGTAGTACATCTGTACTAACTAGTCTTGCGGCCAACATTGCAGTACCTCCGCTGGACGACTAGCCACACTCCAAAGCTTCTAGGTATCCGGTTCGGGAGTAAGTTGTCTTTAGTACAATTTCTATCAGAGGACAAACAATTTTTCTTCCTAAACATGTGTTTCTACACTATTTACACCCAAACAGAAAGTGAAAGGAATGAGAAAATATAAAAAGAGAAACATGTTTAATTTGGTCCATCATCAGGGCACATATTCCACATAGTATCGTACAGAGGTGGCATTGATCTCATCTCTATTAGAACCCACGCTGAACGTTACTCAGGAAAAAAGAGAGTGTGTGAGAAAAAAGGCGAAGTGAGAGACTAGTGAGGGTAAGGAGCTCGCGATTGTTCCAGCAGCGTATAACCAGCGGGCCGGCCGTGGAATTGGAGATGATGTTGCAGCGGAATATGGTCGATTTCCGCATGGGTCCCGGACTCGATGCCTGCTCGACTGTCAATAACAAGGACGCCTCCTTCCGAGCGTCCGCTGCGTCTGCTCCGTCTGCTCCGCCTGCTCGTATGGGTGGCTTCCCTGTTGACACTGCCGCCGTGGTCCCCGTTCGCGTTCGCGTTCTCCTCGCCATTTGCATCGTTGATAGCGACATCGTCCATCTCAGTAGTATCCTCGACGTCAAGCGGATCATCGCCGGAGTCCTCGATCAACTTCTTCTTCTTCTTCTTCTTTTTTTCTTTCTTGGGAAATTCACTATCTGGTCCCACAAGGGCACGGCCCGGGTGGAAGATGTTGAATAACAGCATCGCTATGACCATGGGTGTGGCATCGAGGATATAAAATGCGGCCTCTGCTTTGGCGATGGCAGATTCGGTTCCCTGGGAGTATTCGATTAGGCGGTAGATAATCCGTAACGTGATAAGGAATAGACCAGCGTAAACGGTGTACAAGAGAGATCTCCATGGCAGTAATGATGGCTGTACAGCATCGATTTGGTTCATTTTATAGTGGAAGCGCATTGCGAGACCAGAAAAGATCACGATGAAGAGTTCTTGTATGCCGACACCAGCCATGTCTTACGTCCCCGTTAGCGGAGAGCCCGGATGGGGACAGGTATTTGCATAACAGAACGATGGACTTACAGATTTTGATCCCAATCTTGACAAGATCCGGGCTGTCCTCTGACGACATCAAGCTGCCAGCAACTCCTTGGACGAGGAACGAGAAGATATCGAGAAGAAGAAATATCACAGTCAATCTCCGTGCCTTAATACCGAAACACCTTTGGTCGGGGATGAAGAAGTGGATCATGCGGCCCAGAACCATATAGACAAATGCATTGAGCCACAGCGGAGCAAGGATGATGAGCAGTTGCATGGGGATAAAAGGGCCCATATCACGCATCATACGTGTGCTCAGTGCTCGAAGGGCAAAGCCAGCTATCGACCAAAGACCTGCCATGACTATTACCCAGCAAAACTTCTGCCATTTTCCTCAAGCATATCATGTTAGATGGATATTTCTCTCCGAACTAGACGTTGATTGAGGGCAGATTTGCAAAAGTAACACGATACCTTTCGAAAAACAAACATCTGGATAAAGTGGATAGTTGTAAGAACGAAGAATAATGAGGCGAATAGGGTTGCGGCCGGGAATGACCCGCAGTACAGCCAGGGAATATCAGGGTCATTGAAGTCAATGTCTTCGCACTTGGTCCACTCGGGCATTGCACTGATTAGGTATGATATCTGTGAAAATTGCAGGGCAGAGTCGATTAAATCTCAATCGAGGGTATCTGATAGGTGAAGGAGGCTCGAGACGGGAAATAGGACCAGGCGGCAAAGCGAATGATTATATATATGGAGAGAACGGCCTCCATCAGAACCAAAGCTGCCTTCAAAAGAGCGCTGAGCCTTCCTCCAGCGGAGGAGCAGGAATCGCTCGCCATTGCGACGTTCGTGATGACGACAGCAATAGCATACGTCAACAGCCATGGGCGGAGCGTTCAGAGAAGGGCAGTGCTTGTCTATGACTCCTGGCTTCCAATTTAGAGGATGGTGTTGAAATTAGCCTGGAGGCATATGGGGAAAAAAAAAAGACGATAGTAAGGTTAGTAGGAAAAACATGTGGTATGCACGAGCTGATTTGCTGTGCCTCGTATAAGGTACGTGTCCAAGCGTCATCATCGCGTTGGAAAAAAGAGCGCCCTACCGAAACTGACTAGAATGCAAGCTAAATATAGCAATGGGATGAATCCTTAAACCATTCAACAAGCATCTTGTATTTTGCATAGCAATGGGGTGAATCCTCAACCATTCAACAAGCATCTTGTACTACTATTTTGCGCGTTACCATGTAGGGCCTTGAGTCTGAACTGTGGAGCGTGGTCTGGAGATTGTCGGCACAGCAGCCGAGGCAAACGAGGAGGGCCGACAACGACATTTGGAAACAATTGTCCGGGAGAGGATATGTGTACTGGCGGCTCGAAAGTGATCATAATCAGCCCTGTCGATGGGCAGCCGTTTGGCACTCGGATCTTCACAGGTTCAGACGCGCAAGTCTCCGATCACTGTCGTCCAAAGCACCTGGAGCTTTGCTTATGTAAATCTCTATTCCAAAAGAACACCACCTTCCAATAAAAATTTGGTTGATCCAAAATCAAGCATCCGGTTCCTTAGCTCAGTTGGTTAGAGCGTGGTGCTAATAACGCCAAGGTCGCGAGTTCGACCCTCGTAGGAACCAGGGTATCCAGTTCGATACTTTTTTTTCTGGGACTTGGGATTTGCTGGGAGCCTTTGAAAGGTGGGCCAACATGGGATTGCGACTGGGATGAAAGAGATCTCCAGTTTCTGCGACACTGGTCGCGTGATCACGTCGATGCTGACAGTCACGTGTAGTTTGCAATCGAAGGGAACAGTGACTTGAGCAACGCCTCGAATTACCGAAGGAGAAGGATGAAGACTCGATGAAATGTGGTCATCCGAACGGTCGAATATGCAAGGGATCTCGGTCAGGAAAAAGGGAAAATGTAACAAAGGGAACGGTACAAAAACAACGTGACAGACCATCTGGGGGTCGAATATGAAGCCACATGCTCGAGAGATGTATGACAGGTTTGAAGAACATGGCTTTACCCAGAGACTACATGATGTTGCAAGGACCACTCTGATCAAGAGATGCCCACGAAATAAATTGCTCTCGCTTGTCATTTCATATTCTTTTTTTATCACCGACCAAGCCGAGGAAAAGGCCAGCCGCCACCAGAATGCACACAAGTATTTGAACCATGATATGAACATCAAAGCAGAAATAGTCAAAAACAATCAGTGAATAGCTGGTTTCACGAGAACTCGGCAACACCGAAGACAGAGCGTAAAAGAAGGCGAAAGGAAACATGAGCAAAAGCATTCATGAGCCAGGCGAAGGAAACAGTGCACATTCTTTTCGACATCGAGTTGCCAAGATATCAGAAACGCATTATAGCCTTGGAAAGAGGGGAGACATCGACAAATCATCTCCAAAGACCAGAGCAAGGTAAAAAAAGGGAGTAAGTAAACACAAGAGAATAAAAGAAAAGAAACCAGACGAGGCTCCTCAGAATAACAAGCGAGAAGACATATCAAAGAGGACCAACCCAAGACTGCAACCCTGACCCTAATCACCGCGAAAATGGCTTCCAGTCACCGACAAATAGACGCCATAATCCCACATGATTAAAATTGTTTCGCCTTAATGTCCGTAGTTGCCTCCCCATCCGCCACCACGACCGGTGTTGCCGTAATAGTTGGTGGTGCCGAAGCCGCCGCCATAAGCGCCATATCCGCCGGCCTGGTGATGGCTCTGCGTCGCACCCGCTTGATGGTGAGTGCTCAAACCGCCGAGCCCAACATACTGCGGATTCAAGTGAGGATAACTTCCAAACGCCTGCTGATTCGCTTGTTGCGCAGGAATAGGAGGTAGTCCCGTCTGGCCAGAGGTTGGCTGGGTTGGCACGTTGTTAGTTGCTGACCCAGGACGGTTCGCATGAGCAACCGAAGGACTAGGTCCGCCCGCCTTTGGAGCCTCGAAACCCTTGGTGGCTTCTTCTGTGGTTGTGGGCTGTTGCTGCGCAGTAACGCCCTGATTTTGCCCAAATCCAGATTGACCACGGCCGAAGACATCGGGAATACCACCGAAAGCATTGCTGCTGCTGGACTGCTGGCCTTCAGAGGGCTGAGCGGAACCAGCGCGTCCGTACATTGCGTCCCGGCCGGGCACTCCTTGGTTCGAGAACGCCGCGTTTGCTGGTGACGAGTGTTGATCGTAAGAGAACGCATGTTGGGGTTGTCCATACATTCCGGCCTTTCCGTACGGCGCATACTGATTTCCGTAGCCGAACTGGCTGGTATGAGGGAGGTAGTGCTCTTCGTATCGACGAACATCGTCGTACATTGGACGGTTTCTTCCGTACTGATGTTGCTGAGCCATGTAGGAAGTAGGGTAGTGGGGACTCGAGTAGTAAGGATAACCGTAATTGTATGCCCCATGGGCAGCAGCACCTTGTGCTTGTGGGATATGCTGAGAAGGCTGTGCGGGCTGAGGTAGCACTGGGTTGGGTGTGTTCTGACCACTGTTCGGAGCCTCAATATGTCCATAGCGGCTAGGCGGTTGCGTCGAGGCAACTTGAGCCTGCACGTCGACACCAGTGCCGGCAAAACCACTGGCACCTCCCCGAGTCACAGCGTCCTGGGGTTGACCGTATCCTGCATAGAAGTATGGATTGCGGGACTGGTCTCCACCATAGAAAGTCGAGTAGTCACCAGCAGTAGTGGCAGCAGGCTGCGAAGGCACGGCCGCCTGGCTGGAAAATGGTTCTTGGATTTGAGGCTGGGGTTGTTCAATTTGCTGATTGAATGGGTCGTAGGGCTTCTGAGCTTCTCCATATCGACCAAACTCGTTGAGGGAAGCATCCGCAGCAGTCGTAGGTGGTGCAGGGGGAAGACCTGGAGCGGCACGTGGAGCGGTCACGGACTCAGATGGGGCTTGGGCTTGAGTTGCGGGAGGAAGGGAGGCACGAGGGGCGACGGGAGAATGCTGAGGAGGCTGGGGGCGTGTTTCGGCTTCTTCACGTTCCTCATCAATGTCATCAATTGACCCGTTCAGACCCATGCTGCCAAACTGGACGGCGGCGCGATCGACTGCATGGTTAGCAGGCATGACGACAGCTTCTTGCTGATCAAGGACACGGCGTTGGGCGGGCTTGTATCCAGGATATCCAGTGCCAATTGCACGTTGTTGAGGAACTTCCTGTTGTTGTTGTTGTTGCTGGGCGGCAGGAGCTGGTTCCGGTGCTGCGGTGGTTTCTTGTGCGACAGCGGGGGCCGGCTCCGCGGCCGGTTTTGCAGGTTCTTCTTTGGGTTTAATCTCAGGAATCACTGGTTGTGGAACGGGAATGGCAGGGGCTGGTTCAGCAGCAGATGTTGGAGGCTGTTCCTTTGCCTCTTTGGTAGGTTCTGGTTCATGAACAGCTGACGGTGCCGTTTGAGCTTCGGCGGCGGATTCGACAGGCTTCTCAGGGTGGACTGGAGGAGCGTTTGCAGCGGCAGGAGTGGTTGTAGTAGGAGGAGCAGTGAATTGGGGGGGTTTCTTTTGAGAAGGTGGAGGTGTCGGTTTCGCAAATAAGCTTGCCCATCCTTTCTTGGGGCCTTCGGGAATTATGCTGCTCTTTTGCTGCGGCTTCTCAGTTACATCTTTGGCGGCATCAGGGATGTTGCTATCAGTCGAAGCTGGCTCCACCGACGACGGCTCTGCAGCTGCACTCGTAGCTTCAGATGCCTGAACAGGAGCGACAGGTTTTTCTGCGCGCGTGCCGTTGACGTGCGACGCAGCTCTCCCACCACGGCCTGCACGACCACGGTCTCCACGCCCACGACCACGGCCCTCAAACCCTCCACGCCCGCGACCTCCACGGGATGACGGAGTGGTTGTATCAACCGAAGTGGCCTGAGACTCTTTGGCCTTGGTACGAGATCGATCGGAATGTTTTTTCTTCACTTCTCCCCACTGTGAGACGTTGCCTGTGGCTACCGTCAGTAAAGCAATTGAAAGGTAAAGTCACCGCCAAAAAATTTTTTTTTCTTTCTAAAGAGGGCAAGAAATAGGACTAGAATGTTGCAAAAAGGGTCAATTCACACCTTCTGTAATGCGTTCAATGGCGGTCTCGAGATCACCGTCCGCATCCTCCAGAGCGAAAACGAGGTCGTCGTCTGTCCAGTCGGGGAAAAGTTCCTTTATTGTGGGAAGAGTGTTCGCGTATTTCTTTTTCAGCTGGCCAATCTCGCCTTCATCTTCATATGATGCAGGTGGGATGTTCTCCTGTGAGCCCGGCTTTGTGGATCTGGGAGCTCCTCCTCGACCGCCTCTGGAGCTGTGGCCGCCCCTGCCACCACGAGCTGAGCCTCGACCACGAGAGCCAGCAGGCCGTGATTGAATTTCAGACATTATGAAGATATGAGAAGCGATGAGAAGAAAAGTGATCTAAAAGGGGAGAAAGGAAGCAGGATCAAAGTGGGAGGAAGCAGGAAGGATTTGGATGAGGGAAAAATCGTCAACAAAGAAGACCAGCGTGTGACGCGGGCTTCTCTGACAATGAAGAAGATCACAGCCAAACACAGCACAGGCTCGACGGCCAGACCATAGATCGTAGCGAGGACAAGTGAGGGATCGGGGTGGGTGGGTGGTGTGGTGTTGGTGAGTGAGGGAGGTTGGGTTTTGCTGCAGAGTGTTGTTGGCCGGATGGACGAGTGAGCGAGCGATGGGCAAGCTGGAAGGCGAGTTTCGCGTCCGATTTAGTTAGCGGCTGCGTCAAAGTCTGACTGGCCGGGCGGAGAGGCGCTTCGCAAGTGGGCGCTAAAACCGCCCGTAGCCGCAGGTACCGCCACGCCCCCCTGCGGTCCACCGTAGACCGCCTGGTACCGTGACCTGTCGTCTGATCCGATCGCCCTGTCGACGCTGTAGCCATGCCATTTGATGTTAATACCGATTCCCCAGGGCTACTTTCTCGGTAGCTTTTCCTCCTCGAACCAGACTTTGCCTTTACGCTGTGTGTCCCCCAGCTCGGGGCAGTTGTCTTTCCGTCTTAATTTGGTTTGATTACTAGTCCTAGGAACGAATACTTCACTCTCCGTGCGATCTCGCGGTGGGATCAGTTGAACCCCTTCCTCAAAATTTCAACGATAATGGCCGTGCCGACCTCCAAGATCAGCGTACGGTCGTTTAAGACACTGACGTCCAAAATTCATCCTCCCTTGCCTCGGACGAAACGAGAGTCGCAGCAGTTACTAAACATCCTATCCACATCCTTCCGTCGCCAGCTCGACAAGCAACATCCCCCTCCAGAGGTGAGGGCGGCTGCGGCGTCCCAGCCCGATTACCCTGTTCGCAAACCCGGACCAATTGCTACACCAGCCAAGCATCTGAAATCGATCTTGGACCACCCCCTCTTCAATCCGACGGATTTACGTTCCACAGCGCAGGATGTCAACAAACAACAGACGAAAGACCGGAGACGGCATCCTCTGGCTGTCTTGGTGGACGCAATAGCGTCTGGCCGGGCCGACGTGCCAACACTTTACGCGTGTCTCAAAGCTCATCGATCCATGATGCGCAGCCTTACTGACCTGGAAACTCGGCAGGTCATGGAGACGGCGCGTGTCGGGTCTACCATCATATCGTGGTTCGTTGCAGCCAGCCCGGAATGGAGAGGGCTATTCTTCAACGACCGGTTCGTGATGGCGCTGGTCATGCCTTATATGAGCAGCCAAGGCCTCCAAGAATCAGTGATGGCTTGGCTGGAACTGCTGTTCAAGCAAGATCCTGCTGTTGCAGGTGGCCGCAGCGAAGCGTTCTTCAATGCTTTTTATGAGTTTTCGGCTGCGGAGGTTAGATATGGTGGCGGCATAAACTCTGCCATGGAACTGTTCACACGGGTTGCAAATATGCAATCAATCGCTGGTGATCTTAAAGAGAATCTTCGGACTTGGCTTCGACCTACGGCCGTGTATTTGGCCAAGTGGATATCGTCGAATGAAACTCAATTATGCTCGTCACCAATTCAAGCAGAGACATTCGAAAAGTTTTCCGCTCATTTCTACGACTTGGTGAACCACCGCGTATACAGAGCTCTGCTGGCCCTCTACCATCCAACCCATCCAAATTCACAGCTCGCATTCGGGGTTGCACAATCACGACCTGCAGAGAAAGTGAAAGATCAATATTCTCGGAATCGCCTTCTGCGTCTGAGTTTCAAGGCAGCGGAGGTTTCCATGCAGCAAGACAGGCTGGCAGATGCTAAGTGGTTTCTTGAATACGCGAGGAGTATTCTACCTAAAGATCCTGTTCCCGTATCAGAGTTTCCCATGACTTCTTCAGAGTTAATCTCCCGCTTAGACCCGACATCCGACGGCAGTATATCGAATGCATCTCAGGACAGAGATAACATACCTTCCGAGTTTGCCGGGCCTTTAAACCCCGCATTCACTTGAGAAGGGATAAGGTGTTATTCTTGATCCACTCCACAAATCCCGGCGCCCTCACTCCCGCTCCTGGCTACAATCACGTGATAGAACCTGATTCCACTCTTTGCCAAATCAACGCTCCACAAGCTTCAACGACGGCCCAATTGAAATCTAGTCAGCAACCTGTCAAGACTGGCAGGAATCATAAGCTGCGGCATCTACTCATCTGTCTACAAAAGACAGGAAGCCTGTGAAGCAGGCGGCATGAATTTGGTATTTTACTGCTGTTGAATATGACGGCTGATCTTGTGTCTTCTGTTGCAGGAAAACCACTACCTGCTTTCTTTTCATGATGTGTCTCATGGAGTGCGAAACCCGCATGGACATTTATAGCCTGTAAGGCATAAGCCCGATGAAAATCAGGCACAGCATACTGGGTTTTGCATGTCATAATAAGGACATGCAGCCTGTTAACATTAGAGAATGCAATGGCCATTTACATGTCACCAGTGTTGTCACTGTAGAAACCAGAATTTGCGCTGATTATGAGATGACTCCAACGGAAATCCAATCACTGCTTTTTCACGAGCGGTGACTTGGGTAATCTCGTCGGATGTTTGGTAGTTATGACATCACCCAAGTTTAGGAAAGGAGCCCTCTCTTCTGACGGGGTATTTGGGAATGGAGGAATGGAGGTGTCTAAATCAGACCTTGGAAGGTCATAGTCAACTGACAGGTCCTGTGTGGAGAGGTCCTTTTTTCGTAGTGCCATGAGAAAATCCTATTAGTAGTAGGAGTATTGTTTTGGCCTGCAAAGGAGGATTCCACAAAAAAAAGGCGCTTATTGAGTCGTATGTGCTCCTATTATCCGGGATGTTAATGTTGACACATCCATGCTGGGACGTCTTGTTTAACTGTGACATCAACTAACGATTACAGGCTGACGATGAAACTTCGATGCGCTCCGGGAGCATACCTATAGTGGTGATGTATTGGATGACAAAATTTATATTTCAAGAGCGATTCTCCCGAAATATGGAACTCTCGCTGTCTTGCAGATCAACGAAGGCATCGCGTGATGCGTTGAATCTGTCTTTCACTTAAGCCAAGACACCGCTTCCTCCAGAACAGAGGCAAAATAGTCTAGTATCAACAGGCTGTTGAAAGCCATCAACAAGACGAAAGATCGCATCGATGGACATGATCAGACAAAAGATCATTATAGCTTACTGCGAAGGGGAACGTCATATCCGCACCAGCACCGTCGAATCGATCCCCAGTAGAGCCCCTCGTCTTCTTGAACCAACGGACAGCGCGCGCCTCGCCGAAATCTGACTTCCTCCACCTTCCCAGAACCAACGGTTTCCCTGGCTTCGTCCATACGTAGCTCCGCATCTCGCCACCGCACCATTCAGTCTGCTTCAGAGTACAGATATAGCCTCCTTTGAAGAGTTGCCAAACGTGCCTTGATCGTTCAAGGAGGCACGGAGGTCACTGACAGACATCAATACCCCAATGCGCTGCAGGAACGTCAAAAAAGACACGGCCGGGCAGAGAAAAGTTCTTCCTAGATATTGGACAAAGGAGCTCCCTGTTTGCATGCTCAACGGTAAAGACAAAATCGCCGCTTCATGGGCGTGCTGAAAGCTCGTATCTCCAGGACAGCTATCGAGGACTAGGAGTTTTAGCGATGGTCCTAGACTAACGCCGTATTCCTCACGTAAGGAGAGTGCGAGCTGGATAGCGGTGTTACAGCCACCAGGCGAGAAGGCGTGGAGAAGCGCATGTCCACGACTTTGTTGATTCGCTATTTTTGCGTCTTCTGATCGTTTGAGCTGAAGGACGCGCCGCACAGCCTCGTGAGCAGGGGTTAGACGAGCACGAAGAGCACTGAATGAATACGAACATAAACTGTATTCAAGAATCGCATCTTGGAGACCTGGAGTCTCACTGATGCGTCAGAGAACCAAAGTCATAGTAACCTGAAATATTATGTGCTTCCTTTGTCCATCACCGTTGGCGAATAGCGGTGGCCCGTTTTACCCAGGTTACTGACTGCATGGCCCAAATGGCCCTGTAGTTAAAGGCAGACTGGTCTTCGTCTGCTTGCTGTAGACTCCTTGTGACTGGGCTTCACTCAAGGTTAGACAGTGGTATCTAAGAAGATGAAGCCATCATGTCCTCCGTTGGACGCAGAGCAAACTCCTTGAAGTAAGTCCAGCAGACACATGCCAAGGAGCACAGTCTGGTCAAGGAGACAGCCTGAGTCACGTTCCTTTGAGGTTTCACGTTTTTTCTATGAACGCCAGTATGGCTTGCTGCTGCTGGAAAAGCTTCGCGTTCAACGACATCAACCTCGAAATCCAATTCTTCTCACCAGGCAAAATCGTTTTGCACTTTCAAATCACTCTCGATTAAGCAAGGACTGTAAGGGAGGCAAGTCTGCAGTCCCCAAAGGTTCGCATTGTGTCTCCTGGTCATTGGTAAGGGCCAAGGAAACGGAGTTATGTGGGCAGGGCGCAGAGAAATAAATAGGCTGTTCAGTAGACGCCACTATGAATATGTAGAGACCCATGACAAAACTGAAACTTGCACCGGGTGACGAGACACAACATATGTTATTGCTGGTTTGGCCAGCCGGAGAGCCGCGGTCTGCTGACATCGAGAATCGTCCCCGGAATGGTAGAAATTTTCTCGTTTGGCCTGGGCGCTCTAGCCTGTCCGGTTCGTCTGGACGGCCGAGGGACAGATTTAGCATCGGCTCGGATACCCCGAGTGCAGCTTTTTCCCCTAATGGCTGAAGACACCGTAGTTTTGGAGAATAGCATCGGCAACAGGCAGGACGTCGGCTGTATTCAACATCGTCGTCCATTTTGTGGTTTCAAGCTGAAACTTGCTGATAGGGTGTCCGGAGAAAGAGCACTCGTGATCGTCAACGACCCCTTGGATCCAATGAAGATGTACTCAA
>FQSS02000468.1:378-13432 GCA_900128795.2 Malbranchea cinnamomea
GGCAGGTAGAAGGAGCTTATATAGGTTTGAGAGGTAGATTCAAGCAATTGGGCAGTGAAGTGACTGCCTTCGAAACTCTTGATCATGAATCCCACTGGTAACGTACTTCACCACTTACTTGATCACACTACATTCTTGATCATTTGATCACGTGATACAGTCTGCTTTAAATACTAATCAAACTTCTTGAATTTTAACTTCGTACATCCACATCAGTAATCACATTGCATCAATACCACTTTCTGGCCAAAGTAATCCTGTTTTAATTAGACAGTTAGATTCTCCTTGTCTATACCAGTTCTAATTTGGTTATTAAATGCACACCTCGATCAGAATCATGAGTGTAAATCAACTCTCTTTGGCTGATTCAGTTGTTAAAAATCAAGGGTTGAGCCAGCAGAGAGCTGTTATATTATACAATGTTCCTCAGTTAAGTTTGAACAATTATATTGCTGGATGTACAAATAAGCAGAAGTTAGTTCAGAGCTGACGAGAGCTTCAAGCCTCTGAAGAAGCTGCTCTTGTGCAGTGGATTCTGTCTATACATAACCTTGGCCTTCCTCCTCAACACGCAATCATATGAAGTATGGCAAACCTACTTATTGAGAAATGAGGAAATAGAAACTCAGAGCCAATTGGACCTAACTAGGTCACACATTTCATTAAACGGTATCCAGAAATCAAGTCTAAATTCGTACAAAAAAATTCAACTACAATTGAACCCTTTGTGAAAATCTAAAGATTATCGAAGGCTGGTTCAACCTCGTACAAGATGTCACTGATAAATATAGGATTTTACTAGAGGATATTTATAATATGAATGAAGTTGAATTTAGAATGGGCATGATTTCAACCTGCATGGTTGTCACCAATTCTAAGAGAAAAGGTAGTCCAAGGTTAGTACAGCCAGGAAATTGAAAATGGACAATAGTAATTGCTGCAGTTAATACTTTAGGATGGGCACTGGCACCTGTGGTTATCTTCAAGGGAAAGAATCCTCCTTTGTACAAGGATGAGGTTCAATTGCCACCTGATTGGATTGTAAAGTCCAGTCTAAATAACTGGACAACTGATGAGCTTGAGTTTTTTTAGGTCAAGGAGGTTTTTAACAAGCAAACCTGGTATCATACAAAGGGTAAATATCGACTGTTAATCATGGATAGCTATGGAAGTCATATCACTCCTGAGTTTGACTCTTTTTGCATAGAGAACAAGATTGTCCTTCTTTATATACCTCTACACTCCTCTCATTTGCTACAACCATTAGATATGAGTTTTTTTTCTACCTTAAAGAAAGTGTATAGCCGGCTGGTTGAGAATCAGATACGATGTAGAATCAACTATGTAGATAAGATTGATTTCTTATCCTTATATCTAGATGCTTATACCTGTGCCTTTTCTGAGTAGAATATTCAGAGTAGATTCAAGGCAACTGGATTAATTCTTTTTGCTCTGTACGAAGTTTTATGTCAACTACCACCAGCTAGTCCATCCCGGCTAAGTACAGCTCATAATTCTCTAAGTTCTTGGATAAAGAAGACGTCCAAAAATATGGATGATGTATGAAGACAATCTGTACAGATCCAGAGTCAAATAGATAACTGTACAACACCTCTCTCAAGCTCTATTATTCAGTTTATGAGCAGACTCTTCAATCAATATGAGAAGATTGTGGCAAAAGTTGATCTTCTTGAATAGGAGAATATGGAGCTTCATATATTAAATGAGTAAGTGTAGTAGAGAAAAAGGAAAAGCACATATGTTCCTCAGAGAGGTGTAGCTAGACATGTACAAAATAACAATGAAGATTCTCAACAGGAAGATGAGGATTCGGTGCAGTAGGTTTCTGAGACCTTTGTATAAAGTGACAGCAATGATCCTATGTATTTAGCTGATGGGGGATTCGTACAAGGAACCAACAGTGTGTGAGAGGATAGACCTCTTCATTAGCTCCGGCTACAATAAGCTGTCGCGTGCAGCCCTTATAGCCTTTACTACGCTGCAGCCTTCACTTTCGTAAGCAAGGCATAGGGCCTAAGGTTGTAGCCCTAACTGAAGTCATGTAAATAGTCTACTTCATCTAGAAGTAGTTTTTCCTCTCTTCAACAATTCTTACAGCTTTCACTTTCGTTAAGGGCTGCACAAGGCATAGGGCCTAAGGTTGTAGCCCTAACTGAAATCATGTAAATAGTCCACTTCATCTAAAAGTAGTTTTTCCTCTCTTCAACAATTCTATCATGTTCAAACCAGGTTCTATATTCGTGAATATTTGCACCCCTTACATTTGGAATTGCTCACCTTTTACTTAAGGACTTGGCGGCTAACACTGAGCTTAATTGCCAACCCTACTCGCCTGCAGTTACCGTCAAAGTTTCTACCACGGTTATTATTGTAGTTATCATCGCAGTTTTACCATAGTTATCATCGTAATTTCACCACAGTAGTCTAGCAGCCTTGTCTTTCAGAGGATAAGGGTACCTTCGCCTTTCACAGTTACATTAATCACAGCACCTGCAGTCTCACTAGTTTTGCAGCTTCATAATACAGTTCCCTAGCGGTTCTCATCATTTCGTATCACAGAATTATTTCCAGTGACAAGTCATGGGCAGCCACCAGCAGAATGATACCTGGCAGACTTTCCAGCAGCTGGCTGGATCCCTGAACCTTCATGGCCAACAGCTGGTGAGTCTAGTCCAGGCGATCTAGCAGCAAATCTCTGCCACCTCTCCTCCACATCTCGTCCTTCTCCCAGACCCTGAGAAATATGACAATTTCAACCCACAGTCTTATCCACAGTTCCACTCTAAATTATAGGCTAAGCTCACCTGTGATGCAGATGTTATTAGCAGTGTCGAGATGTGAACATAGAGGTATTTTATTACCTTAAAGATAATGCTGTGAAGCGTATCTACCCCTGGATAGAACTCAACCAGGGAAACCCTGAATTGTTCACTCCAGAGCAGCTTATTAGTTAGATAGATATCACGTTTGATGATCCTAATCACCATGTTCGCGCTGCTGTGGAGCTCTACTGGATTCACCAGTCTAACCGTCCGTACCGTAAGTTCATAACAGATTTCGAAGGCAAGCTCCTAGCCGCCAATGGTTTTGCATGGGATGAAGTTCTTAAGAAGGAATATCTTACAGAGGCGCTGAATCATGACCTTCACCTAGCAGTTGTCACTCTGAATTCTAAGCTCACTTATACTCAGTATCGTGACACCTTTGGAGATGCCACAGTCTCACTTGAGTGCTTTCAACCTTCACATCCCTCACGCACCTCAGGGAAAGCTCATTTTCACCTACTGTTATCCCGTCCTGCCCCTGCTCCTGTCTCTGCCACTATACCTATTGCAAGACGTGGTCTTAACACCATGGATTAAAGCCTACCTCCAGCAATGCACATACGAAGTGGGTTTCTGAAGCTGAAAAGGAGAGGTGTAGGAAGGAGCACCTTTGCATTCACTGTGGTACATCTGGGTACTTTATTCATGAATGCCCATACTATTCGGCTGCCAACCCAGCTCCTCGCACCTGTACTGCTAGTGTGTCACCCCCTGTCATTGTTCCTCCAGTGTTAGACGATGCTGAGTCCCCCAGAGAAGAGGAACAGGGAAAAGAGTAGCTCTAGTGCAAAGTCGTGTGTGAGAGCTTCCTCACCGATTGGAGCTGTTAAAGGAGTATAAGAAAGAGAAAGACACTTTTGTGGATCCTTCTTTCATTGTATTAGCTCAGGTTAATAAGGTAGCTAATGCAAGAACTACTCCTGACACTGGATATAACGTAGTCTCACTCGTGAATTCCAAGTTTATCCATAGATACCAACTGGAGTGTGAAGAATTGTCTGGGCTTCTCTGTAAAGTCAGGGCTTATGATGATCGACTGGGATAGAAAGTATCTCACTTTGTAGGGTATAAACTTAATGTAGGAGGAGTGAAGACTGTTACTTGAGGATACAAAGTATCTGATCTGGGTGTCACTGACATTCTGATGGGAACCCCCTTGCTTTGCTAATTAGGTGTGGTTATAGATAATCTCAGACAGGGTCCTGTTCTAAGGTTCCCTGAGCATGGTATCGAGGTTTTGCCACAAGCCCTACTGCCCCTGGTGAAGGTTAATGAGATTTCTGCCACAGATTTCAAGATATGGGTGAGGAGAAAAATAGATAAGGAAAAGGTATAAGTGTTTGCAGTAAGCTTGACAAACATTGACAAGGCCTTAAAGCCTAAGTCTTACACTGACCCTTGCATCAATCTGCCTGAACACTACCACCAATTCTTGGACGTATTTGATCACAAACGTGCTGAGACTTTGTCTCCCTTGGGAGGTGAAAGGATGAACTACCAGATCGAACTAACTGAGGACAAGGCCAAGGTGTCTTGGGGCCCATTATATCAGTCGTCACGAGAAGAGTTGCTAGTACTACGAAAGGAGCTCAATAGCCTATTGGACAAAGGATTTATTCATATTAGCAATTCACCTGCTACCTTACCAGTACTGTTTGTCAAGAAGCCTGGAGGAGGCCTGCGATTCTACGTGGATTATTGAAGACTTAATACGATCACCAAAAAGGACCGTTACTTACTGCCTCTGATCAATGAGACCCTGCAAAGGGTAGGGCGTGCTGACTAGTTTACCAAGTTCGACATCATTGCCACGTTTTACAAGATTCATATAGACCCAAACTCGCAGTAGATGACTACATTTCGCACCTGGTATAGACCATTCGAGTGGCTAGTGACCCCTTTCAGACTTACCAATGCCTCCAGCATATTCCAAAAGTTCATTAACTGTACTTTACAATAATACCTTGACGAATTTGTCTCCTCGTACATTGGTGACATCCTCATTTTTACCACTGGTTCTCTTCACAGGTATCGCTAGCATGTTGAGAAGGTCCTTCTCAAACTGCAGCAAGCTAAGCTACAAGCAGATATTGATAAGTGTGAATTTGAGGTCAAGTCTACTAAGTACCTCAGATTCATTATCGAGGTTAGAAAAGGTGTGTGAATGGACCCAGTGAAGGTAGAAGCCATCGTTAACTGGGCTACCCCCTCATCTGTGAAAAGAGTGTGAGCTTTCTTAGGCTTCGTGAACTTCTACTAGCAGTTCATCAAAATGCTTTCGGAAATTGTTGCCCCCTTAGTCACTCTTACTCATAAGGACACTAAGTTTATCTAGAGCGTGTCAGCGAATAATGCCTTCGAGAAGCTAAAATAGATATTTGTATCAGCCTCTATCTTTCTCCAATTTGACCTGAATTTGGAAAATGTAGAAACAGACTCTTCTGGTTATATTGTAGGTGAATTACTAATGCAGTACAGTCCTGAAGGTGTGTTAAGTCCCTGCGCCTATTTCTCACAGAAGAACTCACCCACGGAATATAACTACGAGATCTATGATAAGGAGCTCCTTACTATTGTCAAGTACTGTCACAAATAAAAGTCTGAACTCAAGAGTGTGTGTGACTTCTTGGTGCTTACAGATCATAAAAATCTGATCTACTTCACCACAACCAAGAAGCTCAATGAACATCAGATCTATTAGCAAGAGTTCCAGAGCCAGTTCAATTTCTGTATTAAGTACAGACTGGGTCACAAGAGTATACTGCCCAACGTGCTCTCACGCCTTGAACAGGATATGCCTCAAGATACTGATGACTGATTTGTTCATCGAGAAGCCTGTTTACTAAAGCTGAAGGTATTCGTCAATATTCACCACATAGCCTATATGAATTATCTATGTGTAGCCACTCCACCTCTGTATACGAAACCCACTATGGCTAATGTCACTCTAGACCTTAGCGAATGACAAGAACTTGAAGCTCTCTGGAACACCATTGAACTGAACGACCCCCAATGGCAGGCTGCTGTGTAAGCTGTCAAGGATAGTAAGGCCAAGTTTCCCCCAGATTTGGAGCTAAAGGTCTCTATTTCTGAGTGTGCAGTTAATACACAAAGTCAACTCCTTTTCCGTGACCGACAATAGGTCCCCAATTCTAAGCCATTATGAACTAGACTTTTACAAGCTATTCAAGACTCACTTATCAATAGACACTCTGGACACAAGCTTACATACCAGTTAGTGCATGATAGTTTTACTGGCCTGGAGTTGCAATAGATGTTTACCAGTTCTGCAGGAACTGCCATGGCTGTCAAGTGAACAATACCTGGTGTCAGAAGAAGCATGGTCTACTCAAACCACTCGCAGTTCCTGATCGTATGTGGTCTGACATCTCTATTGACTTCATCGAGAAGCTCCCCCTCTCATAGGGCCGCCGACATATCATGGTCATTGCAGATTGTCTTGGGAAAGGGTATGTGCTGGCAGGACTGAGAAACCTGGATGCTGAAACCGTAGCAAAAAAATTCATCAGGCACTATGTGCCACACTATAGTTTCCCTCGCAGCATCATCTCAGACCTCGGCTCTATCTGGGTTAGCAGCTTATGGAAAGTGATATGCCACCTTGCTGGCATACAACATCGCCTCTCAACTGCATAGAGACCTAAAACTGACGAAGGCACTGAAAGGCTCAATGTAGTAGTAGAGACCTACATTCGCTATTTTATGACATTCGCTTAAGACAATTAGTACTCCTTGTTACCTATGGTCACGTTGTATATTGCTGCTCACTCGTTGAATGCTACTGGTCTGAGCCTATTCCTTCTCACACACGGATGGGAAGTTAATGTACTAAAGCTCTTTGGAGATAGCAGTAGTACTGTCACGGCTCCTGGCCAGAATAGTCTTGTGGCACAAGGAGAACGCATCATCAACTATCTTCGCCAAGTATTAGAATAGGCGCAAGCTTCGATGGCTGCCGTGCAAGAGGATTACGAGCGTCACATAAATACCTATCGCACCTCCACACCCGTGTACAAGCCTGGGGACAAGGTCCAGCTTAGCCTACACAATATTTATACTGACTATCCCAGCAAAAAGCTGGATGCCCAGCAGGCTCAGTTCACAGTCCTGGAGCAGGTAGGTTCATACATGTACCGACTGGATATGCCACCTAGTGTACACAATGTCTTCTACATATGGTTGCTTCTCTCAGCTAGTTCTGACCCCTTTTCAAGTACAAGATGTAGATACAGAAAGATGAGGATAGGAAAAAATATTCTAGAAACCTGTACGCAATACTCAAAGGTTTACAACACTTTTATGGCCCTATGGAAGAGTCATAGATATACGATTTGATGAAGGAATATGAAGCTTTACAGCGCTATCCTAAGGGCCAAGACCTCTGCAAATAAGTTGACCAATGAAAAGATATTGAGCCTAAGGAGTAAACCTTTGAGTATTGCGTACAGTTTAGGAAGTCAAGTTACCACAGGCCAATATTATCAAGAGAGATTTCTTGTAAGGGGCGAGAATATTCACGAACGTAGAGCCTGGTTTGAACATGATGGAATTGCTAAAGAGAGGAAAAACTCCTCCTAGGTGAAGTGGACTAGTTACATGACTTCGGCTAGGGCTACAACCCTAAGCCCTATGCCCTGCTTACGAAGGTGAAGGCTGCAATATAGCAAAGGCTATGAGGGTTGTACGCGACAGCTTACTGTAGTTAGAACTAATGAAGAGGTCTATCCTCTCATAATACCTCCCTCCCCCTCCCCACAACTTGAGGCCTCCCAAACGTCCAAGGCAGCAGTGTCCTCTAAGTTCTCTTGCAGCTCCCAGGTTGGGCGAAGGTAACCTCGCTACTTGACCTTATACTGTATCTTCCCCCTGCGGATGCATTCTGCAAGAATGTATTCCACTTCCCACTCTTCATCTCCTTGTTCGTCAATAATTGGGGGGGGTTGATAGTTGGATTGGTGCTGTGCAAGAAATCCCTCTTGATAATATTGGCCTGTGGTAACTTGACTTCCTAAACCTTAGGCTCAATATCTTTCCATTGGTCAACTTATTTGCAGAGGTCTTGGCCCTTAGGATAGCACTGTAAAGCTTCATATTCCTTCATCAAATCGTATATCTATGACTCTTCCATAGGGCCATAAAAGTATTGTAAACCTTTGAGTATTACGTACAGGTTTCTAGAATATTTTTTCCCATCCTTATCTTTCTGTGTCTACATCTTGTACTTGATTTCTCTTGAAATAGTGTTAGAGATCCATTCTATCATATGCTTCAAGCCATTATTTTATACATCCTAAATCTGCTTTTCTTCACAGTAGGCTATCACAAGCTGGTTATAGTAGTTTCTTTCTTCATTTGAGAGATCTAGTATGGAGGTTGTATCCCTGTTAACTGTAGTAACCCTGGGGAATTCAGGCTTTAGGAGCTATTCTGGTTCTTCTTAGCTTGGATCAACAAGGTCCTAGACTTCTAAAAACATTGATATCTCAGTGACATAGATGAACCATTCATCCTATTGCTTCTTAGAGCTTAGAATAAGCTTAGTTTCTATTGAGGATTTCATCTTGACGCTCTGTTATTGACTTGTGTATTCTTGATTATAGACATAGATTCGTATAGAGCTTTGCTCAGAATCTTTTATCTCAAAGAATGACATTTGGCCAAAGTTCAGCAATTGAATAGAGTAGTAATAGAAATTCCAGCTTACTTGGCAACCGGGCTCATAACTGTGGAACTAGACGTTCAAAAAGTACAAGAAATCTCAGATTGTTCTATTATTATTATACATAAAATCTCTGTACTTGTTCTATTATTATTGTACATAAAATCTCTGTACAAAAGTGTGATCTTTTATAGATGCGAAGCGAGAAAATTCTGCACGGAGAGCTAACCAAATAAGGAAAGGGCCAACAAATATATGCTAACACGTTGCTGATGTTCACGCGTTGCTGTTGTTCACACTTGCTGCTGTTCACGCGTTGTCAATCTAAGTTGATGTGTGGAGTTTCTTACACCAATAGCAGCTCATATAAATAAGTATGGCAGTCTATTGGTAGAAGAAATCAAACTAATCACTAGTATTAGAGCTATCTGTGAAGTATGCTAATTCTGCAAAAACCTACGGACAAGGGGATAATTTTTTGGCCCATGTATGCCAAAATTACGTTTTGACAACCCTTTTGCAACGCACTGGAGTGGGTCATAAAGGTGCAACAATGAATCATCACAGCATGAAAGCTCAAAGAAGCAGTTATGTCACATTTCATGTCATATTCACCATTAAGCATGCACCTTTAATGTTTATTTTTTTTGTTCACATATTACATTATCATCGTCCCTGCCAGACATCAGGGGCAGTGATTGTATGAAATATCCAGAGCCACAAGTCTATTTTACTAGGTCTATCAATCAATCGGCGACTCCCGGCAACTTCTCAGGCCCTTGGGGCAGTCTTTGGCATGCGTTTTGACATACTAGATCATGGGGTTAGGCCGGTCTCATACACGGGTGAAAGTGAAGGGACGGGGGAAGGGCTTACAAGTCAAAGAAAGCAAATTGGCTCGGGGTGCTTCCATACTCATAGACAAAGCGGCTAGCCAGGTAGCTCCCGAAAATCGCGCGAAGGTAGCTCTCGGGGATCTTCAAGGGTACAGTTAGCAAGGTTTCCTTTCTTGCAGCTATCAGAGATGACTCACTCTCTGTAGGATGGTCTCCAAGCCAATCTTCTCGATCAAAAGTTTCGGAAGAGCATCCTTCAAGACAGCATGACGCAGATCTTCCTTGTCCCAGAGTTCAGAACGCTGAAGTTCTTCATCAAGCTTGGTGATGGCCAGACTGAGTTTATCGCTGATCAAGCTTCGAGGGACACCGGTTTCCTCGTGTTCTCTCCAGATGGCTTCGAACTCCAGGGTTGCATTTCGCTTGATGATCTCCTGAACCTCCCGCACGTAGGCATCGTAGAACGCTGGCTTCGTACCGTCGGGGCCAACGCACATGTTTTCTTCAAAGCCCTTATCGTCAAAGGACAGCGAGGCAAGGACTTCCAGCGACGAGGATGTCACGCCACCCTTGTTGACAGAGGCATCCTTGAACAAAATACAACCGGCTTTCTCTAATCTCAGCTTGCTGTCCTGGGTGAGGAAGAGATTTGCGCCCTCAACAATGTACGGAATCAGGGTTTTGCCATCAGAGATAAGGTCGGACACATTGGTGAGATTAATGGACTCCGGACGTCCACCACACGGAACAAAAACGTCAAACTCGCCTGCGCGCAAATGGAACGTGTTGCGGAACACAGTTCCGTTGCTGACGAACTCGCCAGTAGGAAGCGTCACGTTGGTCTCATCAACCAGCACCCGATAGCCTTGAGAGGATAACTTGGACATGTCAAAGTGAGAAATCATGGCGCGCTTCTTTGCAAGCCTCAACAACTCATCACGGTCCAACCCGTTTGGATCGACGATCACACCGGACCCGTCAACGATAGCGACGTACTTTTCGTTTCCAAGCAGGATCTCATTGGAGCCAAGGTCGCCATCGGGGCCTCCGGTCTGCAGTTTTTTCAGAGTTGAAGGATCGATCTTGAGCTTGCGATAGATTCCCTCGACGTACTGGCGCACTCCCAGGGTCGTCATACCATACGTGTCGTGGGGGATGCCTCCAAGTTTGGGGCTCTTGCCGGTGAAGAACGATTTCCACCAAGGAGCACCTCGTTTCCGCGCATGCTCAGTGGCCCAATCCACCAGCTCCGCAGTGTTCTCATCAGGACCCATGAACAAAATTTCTTCCTTGCCGTGGAGATCCACAATAGGATCCTTGATGCCCGGGCTGGCAGCGGGGAGGAGAAGGTCGAGAATACTGTCGATGTACTTTTCAAACGCTACCCTCGCCTTGTCCTGGTGGTTGAAGTCAAGAAGGATGACGCCCTTTGCGCCTCCCTCTGGGATATCCTTGTTCTTGCGCTGCTGGGTATTGGCAAGGTTGTAATTCTCATCAAAGAGAGAACGGGCATTGATCGCATACGCTTCTTTGTCACGGCTCTTGACAATTCGAATGCCACCGCGGGAAATGTCACGGAAGCGCAGGTGAAAGCCTCGGAATTCAGAACCGATGACAAGGAACATCCCATACAAGGGTTGGGGGTACTCGTGCTCTGGCAAGAAGTCAGGCTTCAACCGGAAACTCAAAGCCACCTTCGTGGGCGTGTAAAAGTTGGTTTTGAGTATTGCCGCGTTGAAAACCAAGAAGGACGACATGACCATTTCATCGTTCTCGCTCGCAACGGTCTTGGACACCAGTTCTTTCAACTGATCACGATCCAGGACCTTGTCGGCCTGCAATCGAAGGTAGCTGAGGGTGGGGAGCAGTTCATCCTGACCTAGGCCAGAAGTCTGGATATAATGGGTATTGGCAAATTCGAGATAGAACTTGTGAATGAGCTCGGGGTACTTGTTGATGATCTCGAGAATGTAATCAGCGGTAAAGGTCTCCGTCCTGAGCCTCTTCTTGAGCCGCGAAAGCAACTCTGCATGGACACTGTTATTCGAGTCTAATAGGGCAGTTAGTGAAGTATATTCTGATCCCAAGCGGTTCAAAAACTGCTGGATAAAGACCCAGACGCAGTGAGCGTAGATGGTCTCCTGCAGACTGAGGCATCCGCTAGCGAAATGCTCCTGGAACTTGTTCCGGGGGATGCAGTAAAGCAGCGAAATCTCCTTCATGATCTGATAGATGGCGGCTTCGATGGGCGGAAAGCGCCCGGAGACCTCTGCATCTGCAACGGGACGCAGATAGAGCGAGATGACAGTGATGCCGTTCGAGAAGTTCTCCAGGTACTTGCGGGAACTTGTCAGACGATAGTAGTGATAGAGGTCCGAAAGCGCGCTGAACATTCCGATGGCCGATCCCTGGCGATAAGCAACGACGAGCCGCTTCTCCCGGCTGCCCTCGATCTCGAACATCTCGATCACCGGGCCATTCCTCGCAACCGCATTGATGATGATTTCCTGGTAGATAGCCTTGGTGTTGGCCGTTGCTTTCTGAAGGAAACGCTTTTCACCGACAACTTCGATGTTGGTCTCGTCGGGATCGGGGTGGGGGTTGGCAAACTGGCATTTGTAGACAAAGTAGCAACGCAGTTGCTGCTCGCTGTCACCAGGCAGCGGACTCGACGAGCGGAAAGTCTCGACGCGGTAACTATTTGTCGGCGTCGATCCGTTGATATACTTTTCATCGATACGCTGCTCGTAGCGGGGACCATGCGCCGCACTGACACCAGGGCGGCTGGTATCGATGTACACTGCGTGATCGGCGGCCTCCTTGTCAAGCCTGATCTCCAACCGCTTGTCGTCACGAGCATATGCCGCCACCTTGGCCGCGTACAGCGACAGAACGTGACTGACAATGGCATCGACGGATTCCGTCTGAAAATACATGTCATCGATGCCCAGCATGTTGTAGAACCAATTGGTTTCTGACGCGACGAACTCCTCGGGGATGAACCCACTTTCCTCGAGTTTATCCATCACTGCGCAAGGGGGAAGGGGTTTTGGTTAGCAACCTGCGCCGTCAGGGAAGAGCGGGGCCGCTTGTCGGTGGTACTCACCGGCCTCCATCTGTTTTTCTTTGCCTTCGAACACGGTTGCAACGTAGCCAGGTCCTTCTTCGGACAAGACACGATGGGTTCCGCCGGGGATTCCAAGGTGAGTCGGCTGAGGCGACGGTTGTCGACCGGGAGTCCTGACCACGGCGTCGAGATGCTTGTTGACCGGATGCGGGTGGGCATGGGGGGCCGTTGGGGTCCCGGTTCCCGAGACGTCTGCGGATGAGAACGGGCTGGATTTGAACCTGTCGAAGACCGCCGTGCCGTTGACTGGTTTGGCCTTTTCCTTCGACGGCACACCAGTGGCGGTCTGCTCGGATTCATTCATACTAGTAGCACCTGACAACGACATGGTGTGACCAGGGTTGATAAATCCAGGACTGAAATGAGGGGGATAGAGACGATGATATCGACTACAACAAGCCAGTTAAGCTATTCGCGGGTCCTGAGTGTGAAGAAGAAGCAGAAGACGCAACCCAAGGTGATGCACTCTAGAGCCATGGAAGAAAAACAAAAAATGAGGGGGGAATGTTCTCCCCCATCCTCTGTGATGCCCTTGAGGCCGTCTCAGTGACATATTTCGGCCAGT
>FQSS02000283.1:190-58599 GCA_900128795.2 Malbranchea cinnamomea
TGAAGACAGCGTGCTGGACTGATTTTCATGCCTCAGCGAGACCCGGCACGGCCAGCGCCAGCGAGTAGATTTTGATGTTCTTCGTCGTTGGTTTTGAGTTTTTGGCACAACCAATAAGCGCTTAGATACAACTTGATACAGTATTTAATGTCTAATAGCCAATAATTACGCGTCATTGAGGGAGACTAATACCAAGCTAAGAATTGCGCTAAAAAATCCCCAACCTACGGGTAAGGGGATAGTCGTATGCATCAGCTACTTTTTTTTTGGTTGCCACTCTGTCACAGAGTAGCATACGTAGCAGTCACTGGGCTTCGGTTTGAGTAACTCGATAGCTCCAGTGCCCATATTCATTTTTTTTTCTGGAGATTCGGAGTTAGTACTTAATGCCTTCCAACAAAGATGCACCCCTCAACATGGCGAGTTGAATGGAGTTTGGATTCCGGATAGCAGCGAGATCCTGGCTTTCTCTTGGATTGACTGGGGAAGAAACAATGGAGAGCATGTAATGGACCGGCCACATGGATCAGGAACAAGCAATCAGGTTGAATCGTGGGATCATAGATGATCTCAAACGTATGACGACTACTTAGACTTCATCTATCAGCTGTATGAGCAGTCCTGCTAACTGAGAAGCACCTGAGGTGCTGGTTGGCTTTCTGTACTACTGCCAAGTTAGCAAGTGATACTTGTTGTGACTACAAAAAGTTCTCCACAGTTCACAGGGATGAGCATCAACATCGATTTCTGAGCAATACATACTACATATGTATGTACCGTGAACAATGTTTAGTAGAGTTGTCAATCGAGTCACTACTACTTCCCTTTGACGTGAAAGGCGGCCGACTTTGCTCAAGGCATTGGCGTGCGTTCACCATCAAAGTTGATGTCACCAGTGAGGAGTATCCCTGGGAAACAATCTAGACTTTGTGCGGCTGCGAGCGACGGCCAGATCGGTCTACCCTGAGATATTCCCTCGATATAAAGAGAGGGGTGAAACTGGTCAGGAGAGTCCGCCATTTGAAAGTAGTACATTCATACTCCTTCAGTAGTACCAGTAGTATGTACTACATGACGGTCAACGACAGCAACAAATAAAATTGATAAAAAGGAGGATATGTTGAAATACGTAACAGGGCATGAAATATTTAGTGCTGCTCGAAGGTGCATTGAATCGAGGTGAGTTCTGATGAAATAGGAGTACTATTTTAGTGACTAGCGGACCTGGAGGGACATTTGCAGGTGTGCTCAGAATGCCACATTCAAATCTCATAGTACCTAGTCACTAGTAGTAGTAACCAGCTGGCACATGGATGCGATGCATGCCACATCCATCTGTCAAATCTGTAGACTTTGAACAACGGAGGAAATTCGTGCTTGATAGTACATACTACACTCCAGCAGAGCAAATGCTCTGGGGCGAGATTATGTATGTATGAATTAACAACCAACCCTCACTAGACCATTGAACGGTCTCGGCTTCAACCCCACTCCCATAACAGGACAACATCGTCGCTTTTATCCTTGTGACGATTTTACAAAGCTGGGATTTTGCAGCAGCAAATTTGTATTGTCGCTACTACCAAGGAGACTTCCTTGATGCGAATTTATTAGATACCCGATACTACTACATATCTGGAATTGTGTCCGCATCACCACCATGGAAAGGTTGCATCAAGAGCCTTATCTCCTCTCACTGGAGAAAAATGGGCATGTTGAAGGAATCACGATGAGATCTAGCTCTTCTCGCAATTCTCTCTGCCATTTCTTCGGGGGCGTACGCTATGCTTTGCCCCCGTCTGAACGATGGCGCAAAGCCGAACCTCTTCCGCCAACCTACATGTATGGAACGCAGACGCAAGCTGCAAAGTGCTCTACTGGAACAAATGTCTGCCCGCAACCGAATTTTCTAGGACAGCTGGATAAATCAAAATGGGACGAGGACTGCTTTCAGTCCAATATCTGGGTGCCAGCCAAGAAGGCACCCAAGGACGGTAGGCATCAACACAATTCGTCGGTCCAGGAGAGGTCAACTAACTCCTGCACCTAGGGTGGCCTGTTTTTGTCTTCTTCCGTCAGTTACCCTGTGACTAAGGATCCCCTAGAGTAGTTAACTAAGTTGACCTGAACTGGAAATGACTTAAGCTTCACCAACAGATGGAGGATTCATGCAATTTGGCTCTCCCAATGGCTTTTGCATGGCTGGACTCCTGGGAGAAACTGAATTCGACGCGATTGTGGTTGTCCCTGCCTATCGATTGAACCTTTTCGGCTTCCTATATTCAAAAGAGCTACAGCAGGACGCTTTTTCCGTGAAGGAGACCGGTGGTAACTATGGTCTCTGGGACCAGAGATTAGCCTTGGAATGGGTACGAGACAGTATACACTTGTTCGGGGGTGATAGCCGACGCATAACAGTTGCTGGGTACTCTGCTGGTTTGTACTATCCTATTCCTTGACAAAATCTGCCAGTCTCCCCCAATTCCGAGTCCCCGCTAAAGCTCTGCAGGGGCATATTCTGTGTTCCACCAACTGGCCTACGACCTTCGACAGCCAGCAGATAGAGCCATCATTAAAGGAGCAGTCATGTGGTCCAATGGGCCTGGTTTCCAACCGAAGTCTCCAGCGGAAGCACAGGTCCAGTTTAACGAACTCCTTTCTGTCCTTCGTATACCTGCGTCCCTGCCTGGGAACGACAAACTCGCACGTCTGCGGGCTCTTCCCGCCGAACAACTGGTAGAAGCGATATCTTCACCTAATCTCCGCCTGCACCAGTTTCGTCCTGTGACTGATTCCGCCTTCATACCTCCCTCTCTGTTCCAATCACTAAGCTCAGGCGAGATTGCACATCGCCTTCGTCAACGCAATATTCGCCTCATCCTTGGCGAATGTTCCAACGAACCTGCTCTCTACAGCCTCTGGCGACCTCCGTTGGAGAACACCCTGCCTTCACTCAGACAACGACTGGAAGCGGACTATCAGTCATCCGTCGTCAATGCTCTCGTCTCAGCATACTTCCCCTCTGGTGAGCTGCCACCTCACTGTGCCAACTGGAACCGCGAGGCCTTTGCAAAGGTCTACGCCGATATGCAAATCCACGTCTCACAGCGCGGTCTGGTGCACGCACTGGTCCAGGGGGGAGCCTCTCACCTCCTGTATCGGTACAGAATTGAATTCCGCGCCAAATGCGTAGACCAAGTGTACCCCCCAGAGTTTGGCGCCACGCACGTCACAGATCAGTACCTTTGGTTCTGGGGAAACCAGTTCGAACTCGAAGAAAACGAGAAACCTGCCGTACGGAGTGCCTTGGTGTCGCCCCTGGCCAAGTTCGTGCAAGGACAAGAGCACATTGACTGGGGTACCAGATCGCATCGGGAGTTTAGGACGTTGACGAGTGACGGCCGCGTGGAAATCAAGCGCGACCTCCTCTGGGATTCTGCTCTAAAAACGTGGGCGACTTTGCAACATACCAGCGGAACGGATTCTCACCGTCATGACACTTCCAGGGCCTCAAGACTGTAGTAGATATGCCAGTGTCGGCGTGTGGAAGAAGACCACACCAACATTCTCTCTACATTTCCGGCTCAGACAAACTTGAAGACCATTCTTCTCTTATTGTTTCCCTGTACAGGTTCCTGAGAGACTGTAGTTAAAGAAATACGAAGAGTATTTACCACCAAAAGCTATTCCAAACTCCGCGGGAGGCGCACACTCGACAAATAGATCCGTGTCTATACTGGCATATTCCATTGTTGTTTGGAGATGCACATTGGCTAAAGAATCAGGGCCAAACTTAACGGCGGAAGGGAACACTTGAACCCGTGCTAGCAAGAATTTGACTGACGAGTGTAAGACTCCAATTCGAGACCTATGTCCGAAGATACAAGGAATCAACAGGAGCCAGTAATTAATCCCACTATGTATTAAGGCAATCCAGCTCCTGCAGTATCAAACAAGAGAGTAAACCTCATACAAAGAAGATAAGCAATTGTATGATATAATAAGACATGAGTGGCAAAAAGACCCGGCTCCAAGAACAAATGCAGACATATTCTGTACATGATTAACAATGGAATGTCTTTGGGAATGTGGTCATAACTTCGTTATCGCAACAGGATCAAACAGCGCAAAAAGTCTGCTTTTGTTTCAAAACCTGGCGCCGATACTGCAGCATAATCTTGGTGAATCAAAATTGACCCAAAGAAAATGCAGTCTTCCTAGAACGCCAGTGAAACGGCAGGAAAGGAGAACAATCCGGGAGTAGGGTAGGATGATGGCAGAATGGTGAAGGGTTGGAAAAAGAAAGAGCGAGAGATAGACTGAGACTATGCACCAATGTCCAATGCTAATGGAGAATGCTCGCTTCCCTGGATGAAATTGCTGTCTCTTTTCTTACCTTGGGTGAGCACTAAATAAAGCATCTGGCCTCACCAGATCGCGAATAGCCCATCTCCATCCCTCTCCAAGCTTCGCTCTATCTTCACTCACCCACTTCCCAACTTTTCTCCTCCACTTTTCCTCTTCTGCACGTTGTCGTTTGATAAATTCAGGCCCAACATCAAACTCTTCGGTAAGCGGCCATTCATCAGCTGAATCATCTCCACTTTTATCGTCATTATTTGCTGAATCTCCAGCGCTCCAATCGTTTCCAAGCGAAGCAGATTTGACATGGCCAGTGGATCTGCGTGGTCGGTCATGAAGATCCTCGATACCAGCAAACGTGTCTTCTTCGTCTGAAGAAACGGCGACGCCATTTCGACCCGCCTGGGAAGATGAGAGCTTCAACCAGGTCATCCTTTGAGGATCGAAAACCATGCCCCCCACGATTTGTGCACCTCCAATACCCCCTACATTTGCGATAAGAGCAGGTTTTAAAGCTTGTGGAGTTGCTGGTGTATCAAAAGCGGCGGTCGCATGCTCATTTCCTTCCCACCGGTATGAAGCAGGGTTGTATTGCATGCCCTTGACAGCTACGTTGATTGGGAAAAGTAAGTACAGATTCAAAATAAGATATCAGGTCAGGGGAACTTACACTTGGGTTCATGAACACCCATGCCCAATGGCTTGATAAGTTGCGGTTTGCTCCCTTTCCTCGGCCTGGTTCTCGTCATAGCTGGACTCGTAGACGGTCTCGGTGTCGTTTGATTCCTCCAGTTGCTATTCAAAGGCGCTAGCGGAGTCGTTTCCCGATCACGTTGGCCAAATGATAGTGATGCCAATCGCTGCTCTCTAGCATTCCTCGATGCATTTGTATCGCGCGCAAATCTTGGAGTAAAATCTCGTCGTGGAGGACTTGATGGGGAGATGTGTGGAGCTGTAATTTCTGTTTTCTGATGGATAACAATATTGGATTGACTGCGCCTGTGCTTGTACGAAAGAGGCGCACCTCGTCTGACAGGAGCCTTGGTGAAATTGCTCTCAACAGCGGCCGAGGTCGGCAAGTCATCAAAGATGTCAAGTTCTGTACCGTCACCAAAGTTCCTTCGACGAGTAGGTTTTGTCAGAGTATGTTTAGCTGTTGCAGCAAGTGTGCCAGGGGACAAATTGGGGTTGGAAAGTCGGGAAATTGATCTGGACGACTGAAATTCACAAGAGCTTTCAGAATCCGTGCGGCGATAGTGCTTCGGTGTTTTGACATTTACGTGATGCGATTGACTTGGTGAAACTCCGGCTGGAATGAATGGTACTTGAATGCGACGGGTGGCAGATGTTCGAACATCCGTTACTGAGCGGTCAACTGGAGTCTTAGGTCGCGTAGAGTATGGAGATCTGAAGCTGTTTTCATGACGTGGTGGTGATCGCTGTAGTGGAGGTGTGACCGAAGAAGAATGATTGACTGACCGCAGAGTGGGCGTTGACCTCTTGGTTGTGAGAAACTGGGAGTTTGTTGTCACAGTCTCACTTCGTAAACCGTCTCTGGAGGCTTCCTTGTTTAGCGTTCTTCTAGATGAATAGCCCGAAATAGTATGGGAACCTAGGGGAACAGGTATGCTAGAGGTCGATGAATATGTAGCATGCCCCGTTAAACGGGTTGACGGTCGTTGGAATTTTGACATTGGATCACCACTTTCCGACACTGGCTCAAGATGTGTACTAGAACGCGGTCTTTCATGGCCGGAAAGCCTGGGTATTCGAGTGTGGTGTGTAGGTTTGTTGGTAAAAGTTATGGCAGTCGAGGGCCGTCTGGCAGGGCTGGAAGGCCTCCCAGACTTGAACTTAATATTGCGATTGAGCGTCAGTTTAGATGGGTCAAAGACTTCACCATCCCCAATCTCAATTCCAGAAAAAAAGTCCTCGTTGCTTTCCGCATCCGGTTGTTTTGTTTTCGATGAGGTGCCTGGTTCCGGAGCTGCAGGTTCTTTCTCCTGAGCATGCATGGCCTGGAGTTTCTTTTGGAGAGAACTTGCGAGGTCAAGAGGTCCATCCGGCAGGACCAAGCCTTCCAGTGCATCTTCTTCGCTCTCGGCAGTTAAACAACTGGATAGACTGGGGCTTATCATGGATACGGTGGAACTCCTGTTCGAAAGCTCGTCCCTCCTCGTACCCCCGAAACGAACTCCAATACTACCTTCAGCCCATTCAGTATCGAAATCGTCAGCGAAAGGATCGGGGGACCTTGATACATCCGTCCGTGTAGCCAGACGTAGTGGGCCACCGTCTGGGGGAAGAACGAAATCTTTGTCAAAGTCATCCTGTGCAGTAGGCTCCGGTGGATGTGAGACAAACGGGCTGGCTGAGTGTCGTGATTTCGCGACTTTGATTGTTGGAACATCTAGAAACAGTGGATCTTCATCCCCCTCTTTGTCCCGAAATTTCTCCAGGGTATCGACAATAGGTTTTGGTGGTGAAGGGGAGCTATCAAAACCAAGGATGAAATCTCTATCCTGCCTTTTAACAGGACTTCCTGTAGGAAGCGAGCTTAGATGCAACAACGCGTCAGGCGATGCAGGATCCCGACACAGTTTCAACTCTAACTCCTCTCCGACACCCTTGAGATCCAAGTCTTCAGACCAATCGTCAGCCACAGTCTTTCTGACTTTCTTTCCTCCCAATCGCTTTATTGTCCCTCCAAGCAAAGCCGATTTTGGAATATCTTCAGGAATAGGGATCCCTGCATTTTTGGCAGAAGCAATCGCGTCCTGCATAGAGTATTCGTCATTGTCTTGGAGCAAAAGCTGCCAGCTTTCGTCATCTCCCAGATTAGAGTCTAGATCTGATTTGCACGAACGGCGAGATGATATCGAATCACGATGACCAGACGGTTGGACGGAAAAACCAGTTACGGATGTAGCTGTCGAAAAGGCGCGGAACTGGATGTCATCATTGCATTGGAGATCTCCATCGTCATCCCAGCACTCGATATCCTCCTCATTTTCGCGTTGAAACACCCGCAACGGAGGAGTCTCCATTCCTACCTCCAAAGTGCGGTGTAGGTGCTGCAATTCGCACAGCAACTGTAAGCGCTGTTGACGCACGCGTCCTCTATCATAAATTCAAACACTAAAACAGATGTCTCGGACCTAGTCTAGAGAAGGTGGGATGGAAGGACGGATGAGAAGACATTCCGCGGAGTGCAGGTCGGCAGTTCGATGACAGCCGTGGCCAACCAAACGAGACCACGACGAGTGCCAGAGCAACTCTCAAGGCGAGAAGGTTTTGGTCCCTGAGGCGTAAAGTCTGTTTATTATTATTCAAATAGAATAGGCATCTGGCCGGTTTTTCATGGATGACGGAGACCACAATGGTCCTAGAGTCATTCGATGTCGCAAGGGAAGGAACTTGGTACAACCGTCGAAGGGAGGTAGAAGGTGGCAGCTGGAGAGCACGCTCGGGGCGGGTTGCCGTCCTCAGGCACAGAGTCGGGTAGCAATCCAGGAGTTTGACCCAAAGCAGCGAGACCACAAAGCGGGACAGCTTGGTCTCCTGAGTTGGCCTCAGCAGAGCGGTGGTTGGGATTGTCCTTCCTGAGAACCTAATGGATTCAGGAACGCGGCCTGGCCTTCGCTTATACTATGACTAAGCAACTTAGCCGCCTAAGCGCGCGGCCCAGGCCCAAGACTAAGTCGTTTCAGGCAGGTGATGTCACGACGGATGTGTAACATTACTTTGACATTACACGCGTTGTGGGGGATGTGTCATGCCCAGCACCAGGCACCAGCAGCACTTTTATTGCTGCTGAGCGAGGGGAGCCTCGATTTTCTCAACTGAGCTTTGCGACAAAGGATATAAAAATTTTGCCAAAGTGCAACCAGGAAATCTGCTATTTTGCAGTCCTTGATTGATGGTTTTGTGTTTTCCTAATCTGTTACCTTGACAACAAACCATGAGTGAACACATTCTCCGCATTCCGCGAAGTGACAGTGAAGAAGATTTCGTGTTAGTACAGATCACCTCCCGGAGCTCCTCGAATTTGGATCTGAAGCTTGTTGCGACAGAGGGTGAAGTTCCGTATGTTGGGTCGCGTGAGTGAAACCCTTATTGGACGGTAGTGATAGCTGGACTACCCTGAGAGTGCAGGAATGACATTGACTTTTATCAATCCCAGTCAAGGGCTCTCAAATCGGTAAACTACGCGCAAAAACATACAAAGGAAGCGATGAAGAATGGTCAAATATTCTGTCTCATGTATTTCTTCAAAGAGAGCCATCAACAGACTCGTCTGAGGGCTGGAAATCAGGTCTGGAGGTCGTTGCTGCAGTCAAGTCGGGAGATGAGGACGAGAAGGAGATTGTTATCACGTTTCGAAAGAGAATCGACTCTATCACCGTATGCCTCCACCGTCCCAGTTTTACTTTCCAAACAACGCCATGGTTTCTCACCTCTTCCTCCTAGCAACGACTAGGTGCTGTGACCCTAAAGCAAGACGACGACCAAGCAATTCAACTCTTCGATTGGACTGGGACGGCTGTGGGTCGGGCTAACGACCTGGCTAACGAGATAACCAACCTCAAGGCTAAATATAGACAAGCAGAGGAGACGATCCACCAGCTCACTTCTCAGCTGGAAGATTTGATCCAGGCCAAAAATGAGCACGAGGACCAATTGATCGCTAAGTTTGCCAAACTGCTCAACGAGAAGAAGCTAAAAATTCGAAACCAACAGCGACTTCTAGCTACGGCAAAAATTGACAGTGAAAAACGTACGTAGGCTTCTGAATTCTGTCGTTTTCCTTATTGGATTGTCTGTCTAACTCTACTTCACTCCTTGACTAGTCGCACAACTCGAAGCCGCAGACGCAGGAAAAAAACACAGAAAACCAGATGCTAGCAGAAAGTCCAAAAGAAAAGCAGAGGAAGAACTTCCCACCGAGTCACAAAGTGAAGATTCCTTTGACACAATGGAGGTCGACACAAAGGCCGAAGATGAAGTCGACAATGAAGCAACAGCAAGCGAACCGGAAAGAGAGTCCACGCCTCAACCCCTAGAAGACGAAACGGCCTCCGAAGATGAAGAAGAGATTGCTGCTCCTTCTTCACCTCTTCCCAGTAAAAAGTCTGGCAGCACGTCAAAGCAAGAAGAAAACGAAGCTCCTTCCCAATCGGCAAGTCAACGCGTGCCACCCACCCGCAGCCCGAGAGCTCCGGCAGCGAGGCCGACGTCGAGTCCCCCACCGCGCCGTGAGTTACCCTTTGCTAGACGAAAGGCGAATCCTCCGCCCGCGAAGGAACCTGCTCCAGAGAGCGGTGATGGCACCACAAGTGATGACGAGCTGTGAGTGACGTAGAGCACTGTCACTGGCGACGTGGTCATGGCTTCTTTGATTAACATTTCTGGATGCGCACTTTGGTGTAATGCTTCGACATTGATGAACTCTTAGGAACTTCTTGACATAAAGCTGGCATACTGCTTAGCTTCTGGACTAAGCTCAAGAATACGGACGACTTGTCTCCATGATAATCACGAGTAACTTCGTACACTCTTTATTTCTTCCTCCCCTAATCCTCTAGAACTTCTATATACATTGTTATACAAGCTTCCTAAGGAGCAGAGGATCGCGTACGCGGATAAAGATGGGTCGTGGGAGGGCAACGGGAAAGCTGAAGCGGGAATTAAACGAAAACATAGTTACAGATAGTAAACAACGATGGCAACAGAAAATGAAACGCCAGGGCCAATGAATGGAGAACACGTGACAAATTTGTTTTCATATAAGACGAGACACAAAGGAGATCGAATACAAAAGACTTAGAAGTAGACGGCTGTGGAATCGGAGCTCTCGCCAGCTGCCATGAAGTTGGTCTCTGGGTTGCCAGTCTCCTTTGCTGCGGAGCATCGTGCCATCGTCGTTGAGCTTTCAGATGGGAAAGTTAGCATCTACAGCCAGAGTATCAAATTACAATACAGAGATTTGATGAACATACCTTCTTGAAATCACATCTGTGAAGTAGAAGTTTTCAATGGCCTTTTTGAATGGCTCGTTAGTCGGCTTGCTGCCTCTATTCTGGTCTACGAGCTGAACCTTGCTGAGGGCGGATAGAGAAGTGGGCTCAACGATGTCATATCTCCGAAGAGCAGGGCTGATCTCCTCCATGCGGTCTCTCAGCATCTCAATGTCGTCGTAGGGCAGAGGAACGCCAAGGAACTCGCTAACAGCGCGGATGATCTTCCAGTCTTCTCGTGCTGCACCAACAAGGGACGTGGCTGCCCGCGTCATCTGCACTCTACCCTCCGTGTTGACGTATGTGCCAGATTTCTCGGTGTATGCTGCTCCGGGAAGGATGACATCTGCAAGTTCGGCTCCACGGTCGCCGTGGTGGCCCTGGTAAATGACGAAAGCATCCTTGGGGAGGTCAGCAGCAGAAATCTCATCAGCTCCGAGAAGCCAGATCATCTTTGGAGTAACGTTGGCAACTTCAGGAGATGGGGTGGTGAAGCCAATATCGTACGCTCCGGAGCGAGAAGCAGTGCGCTGCAGGACGTTGTAACCTTGCCATTCACTAGTGTTGAAAGTGGCAGCATTGCGATCGACAAAGGCACCGATAATCTCAAAGATGGCCTTCGCATCCGGGTGCTCAACAGCAGCGCTTCCGACGATAATCATGGGCCTCTTGGCGGAAGCCAATTTCTTTCCGAATTCACCAGAAAGCGCGGCTTTCAAAGCGGCAACGTCAGAACCAAGGTGTTCGTATTCAAAGGTGCTGTCAAATGTTTCACCGACAAGGCCAATTTCGAGGTCAGAACGCAGCCACTGCTTCCGTATCCGTGCGTTAAGGACAGCAGCCTCATGGCGGGGATTTGTGGCAACAAGAAGCATAGCATCCGCTTCCTCAATACCCCAAATCTTCGAGTTGAATAGGTAGTTTGATCTGATATCGACACCGTGCGCGATGGGTTGGCTGCCACCAGGCTGATCAAGTGCAAGATTGTCTGACCCAAGTTTGTTGGCAAGGTCCTTCATAGCAACAAGAGATTCAGTTTCAATGAGGTGTCCCGCAATAGCCTTAAACTCGTGAGCTTTGGGAGCCAATTGACGGTAAGCGGCGCTGATAACATTCAAAGCCTGTTCCCAGTTGACTGGGACAAATTTGCCGTCCTTCCTAACTAGGGGAGTGGTCAATCTCTGGGTTTTGAGACCATCGCATGCAAATCGAGTCTTGTCGTTGATCCACTCCTCGTTAACATCGTCGTTCAGTCTTGGAAGGACCCGCATGACCTCCATCCCACGCGTATCAACCCTGATGTTGGAACCTAGGCCGTCAAGAACATCAATGGTTTCGGTCTTCTTAAGTTCCCATGGCCTGGCGCGGAATGCATATGGTTTTGCCGTCAGAGCTCCAACGGGGCAAAGGTCAATAACGTTGCCGGACAATTCGGAGTCAAGGTTCTTTTCAAGATATGTGCCAATCTGCATATCATTTCCACGACCAGTAGTGCCAAGCTCAGGAGCGCCGGCAATATCGTTTGCGAAACGAACGCAGCGTGTGCAGTGAATGCACCTGTTCATCGATGTCTTGATCAAAGGACCGATATTCTTATCTTCCACAGCTCGCTTGCCCTCAACCTCATGGAACCGTCCGCGGTCAGCGCCATATCTCATGGACTGGTCCTGCAAGTCACACTCTCCGCCCTGATCGCAAATAGGGCAGTCAAGGGGATGGTTGGCGAGTAAGAATTCCATAACACCTTCTCTGGCTTTGTGTGTAAGTGGTGAGTTGGTCTTTACGACCATACCCGGCTGGACCGGCCATGCACAGGACGCAACGGGTTTGGGAGCTTTCTCGACTTCAACAAGACACATTCGGCCTGGCACCTTATTAGTAATAATACCAGAGAACAGGATCGGAGTAAAACTGTACAGTTTCCTGCAATCATAAGCTTCCTACAAGATATTCAGCACCCATGGCCACTGCATCACACATATCATTCACTTAACTCGGAAGACTTACTCATGATAGCAAAATCTAGAAAATTATAGCGTTAACAACAGTCGTTAACAAGTCGGAAAGAAACAAACATACCTAGGAATTGTAACGCCCGCCTTCTCGCAAGCTTGGATCAAAGCCGATCCAGCTTCAAACGCGCTACATTAGCAGCCAGCAATCTCTGATCACGACCATTTGGGATCAACATACCCTCTACCGACACCTTCTTCCCGTCTAAAGTAAACAGTCAATTATCAGTAAAGTCTCGTGAAATCCATCCCGCAACCCCGAACTCACCAATTGTAAGCTCAACTTCAGCCGGCCGAGGGGATGTGGTGCCAAACGTCCTGCAGACGTTGACCCTAGCCAATTGTCTCGGGCGCGCGGCCGCACGCCACAGTTGCGACCGCATCGTAACAATGGAGGGTCAAGCGGAGGAATAGGAAGAAGACGTCGTGGTGGGTGATGTCTGACCAGTGCCCCAATGGCGGGATTGGCGTTTGGGGGGGTTTGGAGGAGATTGTTGTTGCTGTTGCTGGAGCACACATACGGCTTCTTGGGCGTTCCAAATCGACTGCGCTGGATTGGTTCGGTGGGCAGATTACGTAACAAAGGGCAGGGAATCGGAAATGATAGTTGATCCGTTCCGGGTGCGCCAAGTTGTGTATTTTTTTTCTCCGTTTGGTCCTACAATTTTCTCTTCCTTTTCTTTTTTCTTACACCAGATACTCATTCGGACATGGTTTATTGTAGGTAGTAGGGACATGCACTCTTTTAGATACGCACCTGAAGGCAGTGCCCTTTTTCGCCCTGCTTCCTCTACAGCATGATCCAAGATCAGAATTTTGCGCCGGGCTGGAGCGCCCTAGGGCTTGTTCAACGAGTCTAATGATGGCACAGTTCCTTACCGACGGTCGCGACAAGACACTCCGATTAAAAAGAAAATTCAATGAAAACCGGCAGGATTAACTGCTCCTACCGAAGTAGATCTGTGCACTGATGTTTCTAACGATCGCTTTTTATTGAGGTATCAGTACAGAAAAGTTCTACATACAAGCATTTATCCAGTGAATTATTCCTCACGCCCAGGTAACCCATAATCTTCCCGATAAGCATGTAACGCCATTCAAACGTGCAATCACCCAGTGCCGGTTCCATTTGCAATAAAAGGACTTAAAGGAATGACAGTCCACAAAACCAATTACAAAAGTCATTTCTGGGGCTGGGAGTCTCCCGGTTGCCATGTGGATTCTTGCTTCGTCCCTGGAGGAAGCCACTGATGACGAGCAGCGCTACTTCGTCTTGCCGGTCTTTTCACCTCGCCATCCTCCTTCTTCGAGTTGTCTGTCGGCTGAAGAGGTATTGACGTTGATCTGTCAGTGGGGCCTGAGGTTGGGAATACATAGCCGTTTGAATCCCAGGGCCTCTTTGAGTTCATTGGAAGAATGGACTCGCGATGATGAAAATGGTCAGCGTTGGCTCGTCGGTTGGCCATATCATCGTGGCTGTTACGGTCATATAGATAGAGACCGATGAAAGTCAGACAGATGCCGAATGCTTGGATTGGAGTGGTCGAATTCCCAAACCAAATGATTGCCACAACAATAACAAACACTCGTTTAATCAGCGATGCAACCGAGTACGATACAGGGGAGATCATTGAAAGAAGAACAAAGGCGAGAATGTTCTGCGCAAAGTGAGAAATTCCGTTGAAGATGAACTCTCCCACCAATTCACCGTGGTCGAGAGCTCCTTTCTTCTGAGAAAGTGTTATCGAGCCATTGTGAAGGAAATCGAGGATCAGAGGATAGCCCTCAGAGAGGAACCAGATTGGAGCCGTCAGAATGAATGCAATAGCGGAGCAGTAACACAGCAGGTTGAGTTTGTCAAGCTTCACTGAGCCACCAGATTGACCTTCGGCCTCGGCACGGGCAGCTTCATTGAATAGTTTTTTGGAGAAAATGTTCTGGCTTACGAAGACAACCGTAGCAAGGAATGCATAGAAGATGCCCAAGAAATTTGTAGAGAAGCCGGTGGAGCATGCGAGCATAACCCCTACCGTGAGGGGCACCAAGGATAGGTAGGTCGCTCTTGCGTATCGTATACGGAACAGAACGCGGTATGCAAGGACGGTAAAAAGTGGGGAGAGTCCCTTGATCGTATGGACAAGCGAAACCGGTATTTTGGAGGTGGCCATGGAGCTTAAGATATGGCCACCCAAAGAGAAAAAGGCCAAGGGTAGGGCTGTTGAGACGACTCTAACCGAAGGGGAGCGGATGCCGTTTTTCAGAGCGGGCACTGCAGTTTTGAGAGCGGGAAACACGGACGCTAGGTGCGCCAACAGCAAACACCAAAAAGACACAAAACCAAATTGTGCAAATGTAAGGGTGATCGGCATCGGAAGGGCGTTTAGAATGGACTTGGATGAGGTGTTTGTCAAGGCGGAAGTCGTGTACCAGATCAGACAGAGAGCCTGCAAAGGGGAGGGGAGGAGTGCACCCGTTAGCATCGTGACCGTGACCCAGTGTTGCGGGGGTAAAAGAGGTTCAGGGACGCGTACGATCAGCTTGTATGAGACCGGCGCCTTGAGCGCTTCCGCGATCTCTTGCGCATTCGCGCTGACACTTCGTGTTCTCATCGTCCCCAAGGTCTCGCTGATACTCTTTCGAGGCCGGTGTTTCGCCCCAACCCCAAAACCACGGGATATCGATGGGGCCCTACGAGGCTGCCATAACCTCGACGGCACGTATTTGGCTTTTGTAGACAGATGAACGGAAGTTTCGTTGGAAGAATCATGGTCCTCCTCATCAATCGTGGGGAACTTGTCGAGCGGACTCGATGGCCGCGACGTAGGCATTTGGGCGGTCCAGTTCTGAGACAGCATTGAGGAGCGCTGCCCAGAGCCAATAATGGTAGTCACGCTCATATTCGGGGCGTTGACAGCAGAGGAACAGCGCGAAAGACTGCAACACGGCTACTAAAGCCGCAAGAACGAAGAAGAACGGTCCCTGATTGTCTTGAGAGAGCTTTAGTTCACCATGTCGACAACATACGATCTCAAGCCTTCTTGGCACGTCACTCTCGACCGCCAATTATGATTGGTTCCGCGTGCCACGTTCCGAAATGCTCGACACCGTTACGCGTCTCTATGGTTCAAAAATATATTAACGGACGATACTCACGGTTGGAAGAGATTCCAGCTGCTTTGCTCTCGCGGGGCTCGGGTGGTTTATGAGGGACAACGGAAGACACCGAACTTCGAAGGAACAGGTCGAACCTTAGATGTGCAATCACAGGAAATTTTTTGTCTCAGGCTGGAATGCTTGTCTCGCAGAGTCGCAAGCCGAAAATAACGTTCTCCGCAGGCTTACGAAGCCCTCCTTCAACTTTCAAGTTCCAGGGGTGTCATCAGAGTTTCACCCGCCCAGCGCAAGGAACCGATCTTCGTCGGCGACGGCTGTAATACCATGACGGTAATACAATATCAATTTAACCGCTGCTCACTAAGCACTCCAGTCCTGGCAGAAAAACTCTGGAAATGGGCTTGCCGGCTGCTCCCCTTGCTATCGTACTATATTCTGATTATCTCCCCGAGTCTTCCATTATTGCAAAGACGATGAGAAAAGGGCCACTAGCTAGTACTATGTGCTCTATGCAGTATCCGTGTTCTCTTGCTTGTCCAAGGGTTGTACAGAGTAGTTTCCATCTGCTTTTGTCGCCAGTAAACTCTACTGTAGTACAAAAGACAGATACCTAGATACGTACTCCGTGCAGAGAGTGCGCATTCTTCTACCACAAAAGAGCTGAATTCTAGAGGTGCAACGAGGACGTGGCCTGGGATCCTGGACTAGTCGTTGTACACTACATAGTGTACGAGCAACTTTCCAAGCTAAGTCACGGGATCGGATCAACCCTTAGACTGCCAGGAGTTCGTCCAACAACATTCAAGTTCCTGATGGCGATTGCCCAGTTCCCGTTGCTCTTACTGTAGCCCAAGATCGGTACATGATACCCTTGCTTGTTCGGTTGCAAGCCCACTCGTTTAGCCTCTTGCGACATCCCGCTGCCAAAGACTTCTCCGTTGTTTATGTGATATGAAGGTTCTTGCGTCGCAGACATTCATTTATTTTCTCGTACTACTACTATTCATGTGTTTGCCCAGCTTCACAGATCAAACGCCCTTTGCTATTCAGATTGAACCATCAAAAGTTTCTACTTTGTCCCTGTCGGATACCTGGCATGTACTGGGCCCCTTCACGGCGGGAACTAGAGGTCGGCTGTCCTTATGGCCTAGCCAACGTGGGACTGATCTGATATATCAACAGAAATACCCTGGGATGCAGATCCGCTTGATGTGTATGGCGGGTTTGGAAACTTAATCTTTGACCCTGATGCCACCTTTGCTAGCGCACTATGTCCCGATGGCGTTGCCCGATGGAGGACAGTGAGCGCTGAGGACTTGGCTGTCTCTGAAGGCCATACAAGAGCATCCCTAAAGTTTGGATTTCCAGAAGTTGATTGGACTTTCCTCCGGTCAATCTATGGGTGGGCCGCTACGCAGTATCAGGCCTGGGCAAGGGGGAATTTGACCGTCATCGCAAATGCACCTACAACCGTTGCTGTTTGGACTCCTGCATTGCTTGAAATCCGGATCGACAAAACGCCATATTTTGGCGGTGACTTTTACTCGTATCGAAATTCACCACTCCTGTTGACTCTGGAACCTGGGATACATGTAATTGAAGTTCGGCTGGTTCGTGATGTTCGTGCACTAGGCGGCAGTGAGGAACCACTTTTCATTGGAATTATAGAGGTCAATCAGACCGCCCAACAATTGGCTACAGATGCTAAGAGCCTTCTGGCTGCTGAGATGGTGGAAGGACATCTTGCAAGCCCTCTTGCTTCAGTGACGATCCACAATCCGGTGCAAACGTGGGCAGAAGTTGTCTCAGTAAGGGTAGGTCGCTTGTGGACATAGGAAGTATACCTCTGAGGGCATGCCTGACCCAGATCTTTTGCTAGGGACAAGGTGCCGCACTCATCCTCACGGCCTCGTTGAAAATTGCCCCGTATCAAACTCGTCGTGCCGTCTTCAAGATTGACCACATCAGCGATGGCAAGACGGAGTTCATGTTTACAATCGAATACAGGCTACCAGGCGAATCCGAGACTAGGCAAACGCAACCTGTGCAGGTCAAACTACGGCAGCGATCTATGAATGAGCCTCAGAAGTATACCTTTCTCCATCCGAGCGGGACCCTGTCGTACGCAATTATACGCCCGCCCATCAACTGCAATTGCAACCGTCCGCGTAGACTAGGTCTTCCCGTGCTTCTAAGTCTTCACGGCGCAGGCCTCGAAGCAGATGATGAGATGGTTCGACAAATGTTGGACGGTGCCTATGGGGTATGCGCCTGGATCATCTTTCCTACCGGTGGGACGTCTTGGAGCGGCGACGACTGGCGTAAGTCTTGCTTTAATATCAAGAAATTAAAAAAAACAAAGAAACCTGATCGCTAAGTTGTAACCACCATAGACACTTGGGGCTTCGCGGACGTGCAGGCAGCTGTCTCTGCCATCCCGGACTGGATGAAAGCTGTTCGTTGGCAGGGACCTGATGTCTTGCTCAATGAATGGATTGTGTCTGGCCATTCAAACGGAGGTTGGTTTCCCAACGAAGTCACCCGATCCAGGGTTAATCGTTTTCTAAACAGGCCAAGGAACGTGGTTCCTACTCTCACACCAACCAGACAAAATAATTGCTGCGGCTCCAGTCTCCGGGTATACTTCAATTGAAAGTACGCTCTTTCATACTCTCTACTGGCGGCGGTTAGGGTGAAGTTGACTCTCGCTGGTGCTTGACATAGATTATGTGCCCTATACCTTTTGGCGAAACAGTGAACCTTCGTTGGCCAGTGTTCAAGATATAGCACGTCAGAGTTTCAGGCATGAAATGCTGGTCTCTAATTTCGCTGGAATCCCTGTCCATCAACAACACGGCTCCGCTGACGACAACGTCCCTGCCTACCACTCCCGTCTCATGCATCAATTGATCAGAGAAAGTGGCTGGCATGCTGCGTACGATGAGTTGCCCGGCAAGGGACACTGGTACGACGGCGTCCTGACAACCGATTCCCTGATCGAATTCTATCATCACTATTCAAACCAAACACCTAACAACAACCTTCCCATCGAATTTTCCTTTGTGATCCCGTCATCTGCGGACATGGGTTCCAGAGGAGGACTGGCTGTGGATCAGTTGCAATCTCCAGATAGATATGGCCGCATGCATGTCGTCCGCAATGAGAATGAAAACGTCTGGCGGCTGAAAACAACAAACATCTACCGCTTTCACCTTGTTCCAACAGCCCTACAGGGACTGTATCCAGAACAACTGTTCTTAGACGACGCCGAAACCCCGGTTGTTGTGCGTGCCGACGAGGCGAATTACACCTGGCTTGTACGTGTCAATGGCCAATGGGAGAAGAGTCAAGATCCGAGTTGGCAGAATCCGTCACAGAGATATGGACGGCAAGTCGGGGCAATGGATGCCATCCTCCGGACGGCTGGGCCTTTCACCATAGTGCCCATGTCGTCTGCCGCTAACGAAATAGCATTGCAAATCAGCCGTAACCTGTTCCAGTATTTCTTTGCAGATTCGCAAATAATAGAGGCCTCCGCCTCTGTGCAATCGCGGTCCGTCTCTGTGGGATCAGGAAACGTCATCACAATTTCCCTGGGACCTTTTCTCGGTGAATTGAATGAAAACTTTCCGATTCGGATAGAGGGCGATCGATTGTTGGTGAGGCGGCCGATTGGTGGCGACGCTGACGGCACATATGCCTTTGAGCCTGGCCTTGGGGCGGTCTTCCTACGACCCCTGTCGGACGAACGATTGGAGCTGGTGGTATGGGGATTTGATCTGACTGGTTTACAGCGTGCTGCGCGCCTTGTGCCCACACTCACTGGGGCCGGCCAACCTGACTTTGTGGTGACATGTCTCCGCTGCCGCAGGACAGGTCAGGAAGGAGTCTACGCGGCGGGGTTCTTCGACCACTCTTGGCAAGTATCCATGAGGTCCTATATCTCTTGATGTTCTTAACCCTTGAAACGTAGAACCTGCTGCAGGAGAGATTAATTTTCACCCTGGGCGTCTCACTGAACTAACTCATGCATGCTTTCTATTTATCTCTTTAGCAAGCATGTTCTCTGGCCTAACACTGGATTCTAGTTCAAAGTTGTGTCAACTTTGAAGTTTCTTCGGTCTTTTTGTACTTCCTCCCTGAGCTAGAGGCCGCGTAGCGCCATTTTTACGGTTTCTTCCGATAGCTGTGCTTTTCTTCAACTCATCTTGATGTCTCACAAGATGGTAGAGCTCTTCATGTTCCCCTGAACTGTTACACCTCTGTTTGGTCTTTCTATTTTATTTTTTATTTTTTTTTTGTTTCTTTTTATCTGTATCTCATCTACAGCACACCCAAAAACCCTACCTGTATCAACATTGGACATCTTCATTCATATGCCCTTGCATTTTCAATTGTCTTTTTTTTCCTCCTTGCCAGCGTGTACAAGAAAAGACAAAACTTTGTTTTTGTAGACCTGTGGTTTGAGCCTGGTATGCTGCAATCCCTGATCAACAACTGCCTCCCTTTGTGCACCGCACATGTCATGGTCACGATATAATCACTGTCAACAGCTCCACGGTCCGTGCCTGCCTTCCTCTTTTCGCCAACGACGTTGGCAAGTCCTACTTTCCTGTATTAGTGTTGGTTGGCAGTGGCGGCTTCCACAAAAGCATTCTCGCCTGCCTCGCGTTCCTCCTTTCTCTCTTCAACGCAACAAACCACCCACCTTCGTCTCTCGTGTCTCCCCGCGTTCTCTTCCACTCTTTCTTGACACTTACACGTCGATTTTATGCTTTGTTCTCTTTTTTTTCTTCGTATTATCTCATTTGTGTAATTTCTCTTGTGCTCCTTAGGGGTGCCTGTCATCAGATTCTCATTTGATGCCATTTGGTAGCCGGTTTACGCGTCAAAGAAAAGTCTCACGCGTGCTGCGTTGCCCTTGACAGATACTTTTTTCACTCTTCCTTTGATACTTTTTGACCTTTGCACTTTTCCATCTTATTTGCCAGCCCGTGTCCCCGTTGTTTGTGCTCGCACCTTACGCTTTCTTGAGACCAGTCTCCTCTCTCCCGCCTCGGTGACCACAATATGCCAAACCCAACGCATGACTCCATCAAAATGGCACGTAGATCCTCTACTCAGGCACATCCTGATACTGGATCCGTGAGTAGCCCTGCCTATGGGCGTTGAAGATTTTTGAGATTGCCTTCTCTTCGTCCCCCAAGTCGTTCCAGACTAAAGAATTGATTGTTCTCCTGGCTAATTGCATCAATACTTCGAAGCGTCAGAACGCCCTTGAGATCTACCCCGATCCATTGGTGACTTCAAAATTAAGGAACGTCCAGGCCATGTCCGTTGACGACAACGGTTCTCCAATGCTCAAGGTCCGCCAGGTTTCTATATCAGGAATTGTCACGCTAGCCCCATAACTATTAACAAGTGATCTTAAACAGACTATCGAGCCCACCCAAGTCCCTTCTTCGAAGCCTTCAGCTCTGGACCAGATCCTTGCAAAATTGTCTCCCAAGGAAAATACTTCTGCTAGTTCAGCTTCTGTGAACAAGATGGAAATACCTTCGAAGCCTACTGAACACAAGGAGACCAAAATGCAATATTTCGCAGCATCCATGGCAGGAGAAGCTACCACTTCTTCGGAAGCATACATTGGGACTATTGATCGTCTTGGACCAGTCATTACTTCTGCCGGTGATGCCCACACTGAAGCAACTATTGCAGAAGATGACAAGATTGACAAGGATGAAGTTACCCGTTTGAGAGAGGAATTGATGGAGGCTAATACGCGCATTGCCCTGCAAGAGCAGGAGCTGGCCCAGACTCGCGTGATCAAGCAGACTCTTGAGCAGGCGATGGGACCTCCTTCTGAGGCCGATTTCAGTGGCCGTGAGGTTACTGAACAAACCATCAGCTGCCTTCAAACGGCCTTTAATGCTGCCACTCGGCCATACAGCCAGCGCTCTGAGATGTGGATGCATCAAGACGACGCTCATTCCGACATTTCGGAAGCCCTCAGCGCTGGGGGGTACAACCGTGCCCAAGGAATCTGGAATATTGCTTCCCACCCTTCCTTGGGTCCAGGAATTCACGGTACTGGTGACAGCACTATGAGTTTTGTTGGAAATCCTGCGATGGGTGAACCTATTCGTGACTGGGGAAGTAGTAGACTTAACTCTCAGGAAAGTTTTGCGTCCAACCAGCGTGTCTTTTCTGGTCCAGGAAGCCCTCCTCCTTTCGGGTTCGACAATCGCTATACTACTGATAACATTTCTGGACTTCGTCGCTCAATCACGCAGGTCCACCGTGGAGGTTCTTGCTTTCCACCTCAAAACACTCCTTGGGGAACGTTCCCTTCCTTGACTCCCGGTGGGAACAGCGTTCGCCCCGCGACTCATCAGCAGTTCGGCCAGCCTCACCAGGTGGGGATGTATCCTGGTCAAGGCCACTATCAGCCACGCCCGATCGGTACCCCCTTGTCTCCCACTGCCGCTGAGTTTACCTCACTAAACTCAGGTGCTGCATCCTGGGGTTCATCCGTAAGTACACACAGGTTTTTTTTCCTCCTCTTCCCTTTGTTTGAGGATTTGTGAAAATAACCATTCATTGCTTGTATTCCAGGCTGCATCAGGACCTCAAACTTACGTTTCCCCACTCGAGCCTCTTAACTACCGTCGCCTCCTCGACAAGAGCGTTTCCTGTGACTGGAAGTATATTGTTGATAAGATTGTCTGCAACAATGACCAACAGGCGTCCATCTTCCTTCAGCAGAAGTTGAAGGTCGGAACTGCTGAACAAAAATACGAGATTGTTGAAGCGATTGTCAACCAGGCTTATCCTCTGATGGTCAACCGTTTCGGGAATTTCCTGGTTCAACGTTGCTTCGAACATGGTACTCCCGAGCAAGTGGTTGCTATTGCCAATGCCATTCGCGGCAATACCATCAGCTTGAGCATGGACCCCTTTGGTTGCCATGTTATTCAAAAGGCATTCGACTGTGTCCCCGAAGAGCATAAGGCGGCCATGGTTCACGAACTGCTCCGTCGCATTCCAGAAACGGTCATTCACCGTTATGCCTGCCATGTCTGGCAAAAGCTTTTCGAGCTTCGTTGGAGTGGTGAACCTCCTCAGATTATGGCGAAGGTCAATGAAGCGCTACGTGGCATGTGGCATGAAGTTGCATTGGGAGAAACTGGCAGCCTGGTTGTGCAGAACATCTTTGAAAACTGCGTTGAAGACGAGAAGGTAACTATTCGCTGATTTGCGCACTGCAATGTGATGTGAGTAATACACATGTACTGACAAAACTCGTTATGTAGCGCCCAGCGATTGAGGAAGTCCTTGCGAAGATTGATCTACTGGCCCACGGCCAATTCGGTAATTGGTGCATTCAGCACATCTGTGAGCATGGTGCGCCTCACGACAAGAGCCGTGCCATCGAGCATATCCTCGTGTGGGCTACCGATTACAGCATGGATCAGTTTGCTTCTAAGGTTGTGGAGAAGTGCCTCAAAATTGGCGGGAACGAATTTCTTGACCGCTATCTTGCCCGCGTCTGTACCGGTCGCCCTGACCGCCCTCGGATGCCTTTGATTGACAGTAAGTAAACTTTCCTATTCTGTCAATCTGCCACCGCATTGACCAGTCCATGCAGTTGCTGGCGACCAGTACGGGAATTATCTGATTCAATGGATCCTGATGAACGCTGGGAGCCATCACCGTGAGCTTGTTGCCAGCCATATCCGGTGAGCAGAACAACAGAATCCCATACGGACTTGCCTTGCTAATCCCTAGAAAGCAAACATATGGTGTCTCTCCGTGGCTCCAAGTTTGGTTCTCGTGTCGCCATGCTTTGCTGCAACCCAAACCATGTCACCCGCCCTGGACCCGGAGCAGGAATCCATGTTGGCCGCTACGGTAACCCAAACGATGAGCGTTTCCCAATGGGCATGTCAGGAGGACGTCTCAGCAACCGCGGCTCTCAATGGGGCAGCAATTACCCACCTTTCCGCTGAGTAGTAATCCTGCCGACGTGAGTTGCGTTTTCGAGATCAGTCTCTTGATCCCGTCGTCAATGGCTTTAAACAAGGTTTCGTATTTCAAGATTCGCATTTACAACTGTTATCTTTGCACTTCTAGGATTTCTGGGGATGTGGGTGTTGTGTCTCTTCCAAATAAAATCTCTCGGGGAAACAATCTCGTGGTGAGTCGCGGCTGGGTTGTTGGGACTCGCAACCAGCAATCTGGCATGACTCTCCTCCGCTTTACTCACTTTTCACTTCGTTTTTTCTTTTTTCTCTTACATGGAACTTTTTCCATTTCATTCACTTAAGTTATCACGATCTCCTGTGAAAATGATGTTATCCAAAAAGACGACTCATGGATGTCGGAAGTTGCCTGGTCCATTGGTTTACGCAAAGACAAGCCTGGTTTCCACCAACATCTTTGTGATCAAGATTGATTGACTGATATTCACATCTCTTTCATTCTAACTAGCCATGTCACCTCGCTTCTTGGCTACAGCTCCTTTTCTAGTTCTCGTTACCCCATCCATAGCCTGGTTTGATGCTGTGTGGCAATGCGAGTTTCTAGGAAGGATGCAACTTGAATCGTTACTTACACCTTTTAATTAACCCAGTCATGTATTTCTTAGTCATTGAAATCAAATAACGTTTTCACTGCATCTATGTATCACTCTAGCATCGCGTAGGTATCAAGAACTTAAATGCAGAAAGTGGAAAGTTCTCCGGACGCAAGAAATGCGTCGGCCCCTGAGGGTTAGAGGAGGGGTATGGGAGTTGGCCAATGAGAAACACTATTGAGCAGCCGAAATAGGGAGATCTCACCAGCTCGCACTTCACCAGCAGGTAGTCAGATATAGCACAAAAAGCCCTTTGCGGATATTGGTTACTAATTCAATAGTTCTCAAGTTGAATCTAACCTTGGCCTCGCAATGAAAAATGTAAGATTGATAACTTGTCTCAGAATGTAGTCACGCCCAAGACAACTAGTATGTGTCTCCTTGCCAAAGTTATTTGACATGTAGACCATACTAAATTCCCGGGATTAGAGGGAGTGTTAAGTAAAAGAAAAATTCTTGTTCACAAACCATCTCTTTTTCGAACATAATGGATATGAACACATCTCACTCTGCCTTGATTGTAGCCCCACCCTCATTTGCTGAGAAGCAAATGTCATAGTTACAAATCATCGTCACAAAAAGAAAAAGAAATATCAAAAAAATTAGAAGTAACAACAGACCAGAACTCAGTCACACCACGTTTATCATGGAAACGTTCTGAGCAACTACTCTCGTCGGCTAGTCTCCTACTCACTGCCATCTTCTTCCTTAGGTGCCTCTTTTTCCCAGGGTTTTCTTCTGGGTTTAATATTACTCGGAGCTCCCTGGCCAGTGAGAACAGTGTCGGGAATCTGCTGGATGCCGGGAATAGGCTGTCCAGTAGTGATCAGCTCCACGATGCGGGCAAATGATGTGGGATAAGCTGGGTTTTCGCCCTCAGGACCGGGTTCGGCGTTCGCAGCAGCTTGAGGCGCAGTAGTCGTTGGGGTAGTAGTAGTTGCGGTGGTAGCCTCGTAGGTTTCGACGGTCTCCTCGCGTTCGGGCTTGGCTTCTTCGATGGGTCCGGCGGGCTCAGCAGTGGAACCGACGCTGGCGGTAGACGAAACGGGGTGCGCGGGGGAAGAAGGGGGTTCGGCTGCGTTCGAGTTGACATCGACTCCTGTTCCAATCTCAGCATCCAATGCCATGTCGAGAATTTTGGTGACAACTGCATCCTCGTAATTAGGGTAGTAGTCTCGCATGAAGGTCATTATAGGAGGGGCTGACCGACGTCCGGTAATGATCTCCTGCTTTGCCTGATTTGTTGCATCCTCAATGCGGTGTTGTGCTAGAAGACCGTTGCGTTCAAGCCAGCGTTTGTAGTTCTTGAGCTCGATATGAGGGTCGTACCCAAATTTCCTGGAAGAGAAGTGTCAATTTTTGTGGTCCCTTGTATACTGTCTTGCATTTGCTTGTTCTTGCATCTCTAGCCCTGGGTATCTTTGTGCATTTTACAACGCATTTGCAAGCACAATGTCCAAGAAGGGTATCAACCCTAGGGTTCACCCAGCTCAGGGGCTCCGCCGCCATGACAATGCACGCACACGCCGAGACGCACACCAGCAAAAAACCATCACACAAAAGAAACGATCAAAGAAAATAAACACTCAGAGAACACATCAAAGCTTCGAGAGAGAACGTACTTGGAGAAGTAGAACGCCTTTGCCGCGAAGACGGTATCGTTCTCGAGGTTGCATTCTTCGTTTGTAGCTGGGGCGCCGGAACGGCCAAGGATATAGCTCAATCCGAGCTTGAATTCGGAGTCCGATGCAAAGTCGTAAGAGTGCAGCTCACTGTAGACCTCGTCCGGGTAGTTTGCATGAGAACCGGCCCCGTCATGGGCTCCAGATTGCTCTGACGCGGACGCCATCTTCCCAATGCGGCGGAGTGGGGAGCTTGTTTGCAGCGGGGGTGTACTAGTACTATGTAAGTACTACTACCAATTGAGGTGTAAAAGAGACGGAAGAGTAAGGTCGAAAAGTTCAGAGTGAGCAAGGAAATGAGAGAGCCAGCCGTAGTCAGTATGATTACTGCATACCAAAAGACGAAGAGGGAAGGGATCAGGGGCAGAGGAGTGAGAATCTAGTATATCAGTTGACTGCTAGATTCCCGCTCCGGAAAGGTACTGACTCACGGCGTTTCGTTTTTCCGATATGACGTCGGCGGACACTCAGCCTCGGCTCCACACACCCAGACAAAAAGCTCTGGTGGTTCTTCAAGGCGGAGCTCCAGCTAGGATACATACCGTAAGAGTAACGAGATATCAAAAGCTGCGATTGAACCAATGTGTATTTGACTGTGCTTAATAGAGTACATCCAAACGCCTAAACACCCAATGTCGTATTTATAGTATCCTGTTGCGCCATGTTGATAGCACCAAATGCTGCAAGCCCGTCATAGGAGATTGATGAAACGCGGCTAGAAATCCCATGTCAAGTGTATCTAATGGATATCTAACTCGTAGGCGCAGCCTCTGATCTATCCCGTGTCCATTTTATCTGCATCAGCATCCCCATTCGTATCGCTGTAGCCGTTGACATGGGCCTGCTTAGGTGTTGGGGGAACGTTCCCACTCTGACATCCAGGGCAATTGTGCACCACTTCGTGAGCAAAAAGATCACAGTCGATACAAAAGTGTTTATGGCAAACAGTACACTCGTATCTACCGCTCACGCTGATCCCTTTGGGTGTGTTGTCCCGATTTTCCCACTGGGAGGCCGGTGGTACTGGAGGGAACGCCTTTCCACAAGCAAAGCAATTGGAACTCTTTGATGCTCTCTTCCAGGGGACCTCAACCCAGTTTATAAGCGGAAAGAGGTGATGATAGGAACGAGCCAAGTGTGTGGAGAGAATGAGCGTCAGACCGCACGTTGGGCATTCTGCGGGAAGCTCGCACACTTTGCTCCCACAACGAGAGCAAAGGTACCCACCACGAGACGGTTTTGAGTGACACGCACAGAGCGACGAAAACGATTCGACCGTGCGTGAGGGAAAACCCATCATGAGGAGAGAATTTGTGGCTAATTTCTGTGAGTAAGTTGCTGGAGGAGTGGTTACCTCCATTAGAAGGTCGTGGAAGTGCTGCTCATTGAGCACGACTCCATACGAACTATCATCACCGCCGTTTGTCCTCTTACAGATCTCGCGACAAACCGCAACTTCTGCTGCGAGGCCAATCACCCCCACCCGGATCTTATCTGACACCAGTGTAGCAATGGTTTGATGGATATCCCCAGGATCTGATGATAGCAATGCACCAAAGATGACCAGAATTTCTCTGGTTCCGTGGCTTGGAGTATGACTGTGATCAGAGAAAACACCCATGTCAGCGGAGCCTATATACACAATCCCCATAGTGGGCACAGACACGAGAATGAAGCATGTATTGAAGGTTACTCACAACAATGCACCACGAGCCATTTCCAACGCATTCTGTAGACTCGGAAAACCATTTGGGTCTTTAGATCTCAGTTGCTGGAGGGCCAATATGTGCTCAGTTGGGTTTCCGCTCATGTTGCTGATCCGGACTGCCACGCCATCCCTCATGCCAAGGATCCCGAGCTGCGAGATTGGGTTCTGTTCAAAGAATTCCAGGACGAATTCCTGCGCGTACCGGAGAGAAAGGAGATAGCGCGTTGGCCGAAGATCCTTTTCCGCCATTGCAAAGGACAAGTCCAACACCATAACCAGATGCCGTATGATGCCTCGCTGGAGAGGAGTGGTGTCTCTCAATAACCTGAAGTCAAGCGGCATGACGTCGTCAATGTTTGTGTTTCTCCAGAGCAGCGCAGAATGGCAGAGGAGTTTTAAAGGACGTGTGGTGTCTCCTACCTCTTCCTTTTCCCAGCATCCAAGATACCTCCCACCGCAGCAGTGATCGTGCCGTCGGCCCCTTCTACCAGTGTCTCCCATGTCCGCGCAACTTCCCATTCCTGGGCCTTTCGTTGTTTCTTCCGCCGGCGACGTGCATCTCGAGCTCCCCTCCCTACCGTTGACGGGCGGATGTCTTCGTCGCTGTCGTCGTTTTCATCCTCAAGATCCTCATCGCGTGCATCGTCTGAAAGTTCGGCAACATATTCTTCGTCAGAATCAGCCATGACAGAAAGAAATGGTGGAGGAAGTCGAAGGAAATATCGTCTCGAAAGCTGTTCCCAATCTTCCCAAAGAGTTCCCAACCTCTAGCTCGCGGCTTTCCTGCCGGCTCGAGGCGAAAGGCCTAGTGTTCTAAAGATGGACGGGGGATCGGCGTTGACTGTATCTTAGCTTAGCTTGGGTGATGTGCTAAAGTTACTCGGTTCCAAGAGCCGGAAAGCCAATCTTTTTTACTCCCTTGGATTTTTCAGACTCAAAACTACAATGAAGGAATAGAGAATTTTGCCCAATGACAGTGCTCAATTGTCTGAAATCATAGGTGATTCTTGTTTCTTTGTTGCCAATTTGGTTTGCTTTTTTTAGTTATTCATCGAATTAGATAAGCGGGAATTTTTTCAGAGGGCACTGGTAGCTTGTGCAACAACGGTGAAGGCTTCCTTCTCTCTCTGCTTTTGGATTCGATGTCCTGCGCTGTTCGATCATTCGTGGTGTAAAGTACTAGGTACAACTTTTAGACTCGAGCCCGATGTTGAGGTTTGGAAGTGTTGGATCAAGGACGTGTTTTGGCGGCCTGAGGATAAGCGTGAACGCGGCAGCGGCTATTCATGGCGCTGCCAAACGTCATGGATCCCACCCAACTGTGCTACTGCCCCTCCTTCCCCTCCGCGTGAGGGCTCTGTCCTCTTGTTCCTCATTTCTCTCCACTTCTTCTTTTTGCTCACTTCGACCCGTCAGGACGAGCATTGTCACTGTGCCTCGTAGATACTGTTCCTTTCAGTTCCGCACAATGGATGCCAAAGACAGAGATACCTTGCCCAAGTCGTAAGTGGTGGCCATTCTGGGGTTTGCTGCTTTATTACGTCTATTCGTCAGCTGGAACAAGCACCTCATGAAGCAGTGGGAGATTTAGCTGACAGTCTCTTTTAGGGTGAAGCCCACTCACTACGACCTGTCTCTTTTCAATTTGCAGTTCGGCGGTTCTTGGGGTTACAATGGCCAAGTTAAGATTGATATCAAGATTCTCGAGCCAACCTCCGAGGTAGTGCTCAATGTAAAGGCCATTGAGATTCAGGGGGTCGATTTAACCCTGAAGGATGGTATGTGCAGTTTCAGTACCTAAATAGCGGTTTTAGAAGGTGGTTTGAATCTCACGTTTCGCTCTATTCACCCAGGCTCGAAGTCTCTCAAGTCTTCGGATATCTCTTATGACAAGGCGTCAGAGCGCGTGTCCATCAAGTTTTCCGAGCAACTTCAGCCGTCCGATGCAGCTCTGACTGTTGACTTTACTGGAACAATGAATAATCATATGGCTGGCTTCTACAGAGCGAAGTATAAATCTCTTGGTACTCCCGCGGCGGGCACTCCAACAGATGGCGAGCATCACTACATGATAAGCACCCAGTTCGAGGCGTGCGACGCCAGGCAGGCATTTCCTTGCTTTGATGAGCCGAATCTCAAAGCAACCTTCGATTTCGAAATCGAGGTTCCAAAGGATTTGGTGGCTCTGAGTAACATGCCTGTCAAAGCCACTCGGAATGGCAACAGTCCAGACAGGCACTTTGTCTCTTTCGAGCGGACTCCGATCATGAGTACCTATGTTCGTGCTGCCTCCGAGGTTACGTTAAGTAATGTTGACTGACCTGTCTTTTGCAGTTGCTTGCCTGGGCTGTGGGTGACTTTGAGTACGTCGAAGCCATGACGGAACGCAAGTATAATGGCAAGAGTATCCCCGTGCGCGTCTATACTACACGGGGCCTCAAGGAGCAAGCTCGTTTTGCTCTCGACTGCGCCCATCGAACTATAGACTACTTCTCGGAAGTGTTCCAAATCGACTATCCCCTTCCAAAGTCAGACTTGCTTGCAGTTCATGAATTTGTAAGTCATTTCTTCCTTCCAGTTGGTATCGCACTTGATATGAACGTCAGAACCTAATGTCAAGACCACAGGCCATGGGAGCTATGGAGAACTGGGGTCTTGTCACCTACCGAACTACGGCTGTGCTCTTCGAAGAGGGCAAATCAGACAACAGATACAAGAACCGCGTCGCATACGTTGTTGCTCATGGTAAGATCTATAAAGGTAGTTTTCAATGTCATCTCTAACAGCTTCCGCAGAGCTTGCGCACCAGTGGTTCGGCAACCTCGTTACAATGGACTGGTGGAACGAGCTTTGGCTAAACGAAGGCTTCGCAACATGGGTTGGTTGGCTTGCCGTAGATCATTTCAACCCTGGTAAGTATTTTTCTAAAGGTGGCTATGGTGTCGAGTCGAAACTAACGAGCTGAAACACAGAATGGGATGTCTGGTCACAGTTTGTTGTACGCAACTCCAGAGGTATCTTCTTGCAAACGTGCTTAATTGACCAATTTCACAGGCTGAAGGGACTCAATCAGCGTTCCAGCTCGATTCTTTGCGCGCGTCCCACCCAATCGAAGTGCCAGTGAAGAATGCTCTCGAAGTCGACCAGATTTTTGATCACATCAGTTACCTGAAAGGCAGCTCTGTTATCCGAATGCTGAGCAGCCACCTTGGGAAGGAAACTTTCCTGCGTGGTGTTGCCAACTATCTGAAAGCTCATGCTTACGGTATTCTTCTTCCACCCTACATCCCCTTGGATTCTGACTCTCGCCGAGGCTGATCAGTTTCAAGGAAACGCAACAACCAATGACCTCTGGTCCGCTCTTAGCGAGGCATCCGGTAAAGACGTGACTAGTTTTATGGTTAGCTGTGACATCCTGTTTTCATCTCTGACTATTCCAGAAGATGTCTCTGACAAGTGAGCACCTCAGGATCCTTGGATTCGAAAAATCGGTTTCCCGTTAGTAACTATCAACGAGGAACCGAAGCAAATTACAGTTACCCAAAAGCGATTCCTGGCCTCGGGAGATGCGAAGCCAGAGGAGGATCAAACCGTGTGGTGGATTCCGCTCGGCATTAAGTCTGGACCGAATGCAACAGCCCTGGAGCCTAGGAACTTGACAGCCAGGTCTGACACAATCAAGGACCTTGATGAAGGTTTCTACAAGCTCAACAAGGACCAATGCGGCTTTTACCGTACAAATTACCCACCCGAGCGCCTCGCCAAACTCGGCAAATCTCTTCATTTATTGAGCACAGAAGATAGGATTGGCCTCGTTGGTGATGCCGCTGCTCTTGCCATCTCCGGAGAAGGAGCTACGGCTGCACTTCTCTCCCTCCTCGAGGAATTTCAGGGAGAAAAGAATTACCTGTGAGTCTGAAAAGGTGGTTAGAAGTAAGGAACCATGTGCTGATAGCTTTCCTAGGGTGTGGTCTCAGATTATGACGTCCCTCTCGAACCTCAGATCTGTATTTGCGGCGAACGAAGCTGTTGCTGATGGCCTCAAGAGTTTTGTTCGCAAACTGGTAACTCCTGCAGCTGAAAATATCGGATGGGAGTTTAAGCCAGGCGAAGATTATCTTGTGGGGCAACTCCGGAAACTTCTGATCTCAGCCGCTGGACATTCCGGTCACGAAGGGTATGACTCTCCTGATAACATCACCGTATTACTGAGCGACATCCGCTAACTTTTCATGATAATCTAGAATAGTTACAGAGGCAAAGAAGCGTTTCGATGCCTGGGCCTCAGGAGACAAGGCTGCAATCCATGCAAACCTGCGTTCCGCTATTTTTACTATCAATATTGCTGAGGGTGGAAAGAAGGAATATGACATTTTGCAAAAGGAATTTCAAGCTACTGACTCGATTGACGGAAAGGAGATTTGTATCGCGTCACTTGCCCGGACGAAGAACCCCGAGCTCATCAAGGACTTCGCCGAATTCCTCTTCTCTGGAAAGGTTCCGACGCAGGATATCCACACCGGTGCCGCCGGCCTGGCAGCAAACTCGAAGGCAAGGCATTCGTTCTGGGAATTCATCAAGGCGAACTATAGCCGCATCGAAGAGAGGCTTGGCGCCAACAAAGTGGTCTTTGAGAGATTCCTGCGGATGAGTTTATCGAAGTTTGCCGACCATGCGACAGAGAAAGACATTGTGAACTTTTTCAAAGACAAGGACCAGGGCGGTATTGATCGCGGACTCGTCATCGTTGGAGACACCATCCGGACGAATGCAAACTACTTCGAAAGAGAAGAGAAATCCGTCTTGGAATGGCTTAAGGCTCACGGCTATGCCTAAAGAATAGTAGTATGTACTACTATTTTCAATCTCGAGAAAGAAAATATCACGTACTTAGTAGCATAATATTACGCTAGTCTCAGAGGTACAAGTATAATTCAATGCGCTCCCCTTGATAGCTCTTCAGAAACCCTTGAACGCTGTTGCCATTGTTAATTTTGACACCGTTTCTCTTCGCTTGATGGCAGCGAGCTGCCTCCTGATTCGTTTCATGTGGTTCAGGTCAGCTGCATGGCTCAGACAGGCGCTAGTCCCAAAAGAGAAGATGGGATGCCGTTCGTCTGGAACGGCTGACAACAGCAAATCGTAACATGTCTGGTTAAAAGCACACACATCTCTACCATCATTGCCCCTAGCTTGATCTGTTCTCCTGCTTTTCCAATCTATCCAATACCCTTCTACGAATTATTTTCTGTAACGTACTTCGTCTTTTCTAATTTTCAGCGCGTTCTTTCATCATGAATCCCGAGTGGTAAGCAACCCTCCCTACGTCAGGCGGTCCACCTCAGTGTCGACGAAGTTATATATCGTAACGCATTCAGCATCTGAGATAGTACTTTGCTAATAGATGGTTTACACTGACAGAGTTCTTCCTATTAATCCGGATACCTCTTTTCTCGGTGGACGATGACTAGTCGATGGATTAAGCAAGCTAACTACCTCTCAGATACGATTACCTCTTCAAGCTCCTCCTCATTGGAGATTCTGGCGTTGGAAAGTCCTGCCTTCTCCTTCGATTCGCTGATGATACCTACACTGAGAGCTATATCTCGACTATCGGAGTCGACTTCGTAAGTCATCAAGTTGTGCAGTGTGAGCCATCAAGGTACTGATCGTTGCCGCCTTCAACTTCAGAAAATTCGAACAATCGAACTTGATGGCAAGACTGTTAAACTTCAGATTGTATGTTGACACTCTCGACTTTTATTGGTTACTCTTGATGTCATAAACGGTCCTAATGCCGTCTTTTTAGTGGGATACTGCCGGACAAGAACGCTTTAGAACCATCACATCATCGTACTACCGAGGAGCACATGGTATCTGCGTTGTCTACGATGTGACGGACATGGACTCGTTCAACAATGTCAAGCAGTGGCTTCAAGAAATTGACCGCTATGCTACAGAAGGCGTCAACAAGTTGCTTGTTGGCAACAAGAGCGACATGGAGGACAAGAAGGCAGTCGAGTACACCGTTGCCAAGGTACAATTTGAGATTTTGACGTGCTCGCGGAAAATTCCATCCAATCTGACATGTTGCTGACCGCTTTTTGATTGAATAGGAATTCGCCGATAGCCTTGGAATCCCATTCCTCGAAACCTCCGCCAAGAATGCCTCCAACGTCGAACAAGCCTTCCTGACCATGGCTAGACAGATCAAGGAACGGATGGGCACGGCAACCGTGAACAACAAGCCCACCGTCCAGGTTGGCCAGGGCCAAGGGGTGCAGTCCGGATCCGGAGGTGGTTGCTGCTAAATGACCTGATGATGATGACCGGCCATGTCTGTTACATCTTGGTGTGAACTCCGCCATAATGAATATCGTCTCCAAATGGGTAGTTCGCGGAACAGGTTGCCAAGCTGGGTTTTCTTCGCCTTTCCCTTCCACGAACTCGGTGTCCTTGCATGTTCTCTTATGGTCCAATGCCGTGCCTTCCTCTCCCCATTCCTTGTGAGTACGTTGGGAGAAGCCCGGTGTTGGTTCCCGCCCTTCTCTTAGCACCTGAATTCCTTTCGTCCCCAGATTCGATTTTCGCTTATTAGAGGGTCCTCGGTTTCCTTTCGACGTCGCCTAATCTATGTCTCTATTTCCCGGCGTTTGCCCGCCTCTCATGTTCTGGGCTACAGCTGTTGGAAGAAAAATTAAATCCTCCACGGCTATTGGTCACCCTTTTCTTCACCATGTCTGCCTTTCCATGATTGGCTGTTATTTGTTTCTTATTTTCACTGATTGTGCTCTGCCTTTTGCTCTCTGTTTGTAGGCTTGGATTTCGTTCTGTTCCATTCCGTATGAGTTAATGGTAAGAGTATTCGTCGGAATTTAACCTGGAGAGACTCGAAGAAACTTAACAATTAGTTTCTTGTGTTCGCCCGCGGCTCTTTAATAATTGCTAGTTGATGCCGTAGGCTTGACAATATCCTCAAGCAATCTCTCTTAATGGAGATGATTATCGAGATGATCATGTAGTACCGTAAAGAGTTCATCGTTCCAGTAACATCGCAATTCTGATTTTGTCAAGCGGATTGAGAAAACTTTGCACATATTTTGTTGACGTGGATCTCACATGTTGCTTCGTGTGGCACACTCCCGGTATGCTTGCTTTCTAGGTATTCAACCCGTAATCTCCGGCCAGAATTTTCGAAGGTCATTACCCAGTCGTGCCTGTCGGTGGTGGAGAAGCATTACAGAAGACCAATTTTGCACCCGATTAGGGGGCGCTGTGCAGCCTAGACGATTTTTGAGCGCCTCAACGAGAGCTAAGCTGAAAAGTTGGGAAAATGGCTGACAATATGGTTTAGGCTGCTCCTGAGACGGCTGATTATTATTTTGTTTGCGAAGTATTCTCTTATTGCTCCGTTGATTTGTGACCAGTTCCAAAGCAACAGACAGGAGAGCGTATCGATACCGAGTGCATCTCCTTCATCCAACGATTTGGGTTTGCGGAGTTCAACCGAGGCATTGGGGCGGCAAAACGTCATGGAGCTTCAGTTATCCCACGGGCAATCTGCCGATTGATTCTCGTGCACATGGACAAAGAACACGGAAAGTGCCCAAATCTTATAAGGAGAAATTGAGCCAAACTTAGTCTCAATTCTCAAATGGCTTCATTTCTCCGCGAGTTGAGCTCGGTTTGAACCTCGTCCACTCCTTAATCTCTTATTCTAGGGTAAGGCCAGCGTACAACGTTGGAAGAGTGTCCTGCTCAAAATTCTCCGCATTAGTAGGTTTTTTCAACTGTTGTTACTGACTATATTGGTTAATCGTTGCAGTTGCCTTCGAACAAGTTACTACTTCCACTATTCCCCCGCGAATACTTTGTCCATCGACTCTCCTGCCCCACTCATAAGCCAACATGTCCGACAACACTGCAGTTCAGAAGCAAAAGGTTGCTGCCGTTGCGGCGCAACAAAGTGACAACATTGCGCATGCCTTGGCCGGCGCTGGAGGAGGGATACTGTCTATGGTTTTGACGTGCGTTTCCACCCATTGTGTTGGATAAAGCGATTTCTCTAACAGTCGCTTCGGTCGCGCAGTTACCCCCTTATCACATTGTCAACACGTGCCCAGGTCGAGTCGAAACGCGCCCAGTCGTCAACTATCGATGCGGTGCGTCACATCATCCAGCGCGAAGGCATTCGAGGATTGTATTCCGGCCTAGAATCTGCCGTGTTCGGCATTAGCGTGACTAACTTTGTGTACTACTACTGGTACGAGTGGACTCGGGCCGTGTTTGAAAAAGCTGCGGAAAAGGCGGGACGGGCGTCCAAGAAACTCACAACCGCCGAGTCCATGATTGCCGGTGCCATAGCGGGTAGTGCCACTGTGCTTATCACCAATCCCATCTGGGTCGTGAACACTCGGATGACTGCGCGCAAGAACGAGTCGGAGGAGCAGTTGCCGGGTACGCCGGAAAAGAAGCCCAAGACTACCTTGGGTACTCTGATGGACCTCCTCCGGAACGAGGGTCCTCAGGCTCTCTTCGCTGGCGTTCTCCCAGCGCTTGTTCTAGTCATCAATCCGATCCTGCAATACACCATCTTCGAGCAGTTGAAGAATATCGTTGAAAAGAGAAGGCGTGTGACGCCAACCGACGCCTTCTACCTTGGAGCCCTTGGCAAGCTGCTTGCCACCACTGTCACATACCCCTATATCACTGTGAAGAGCCGCATGCACGTTGCAAGCAAGGATGGACCAAAGGAAAGCCTGAACGGCAGCCTCAAGAAAATCATTCGAGAAGAGGGTTGGTCTGGTTTGTACAAGGGTATGTATTTGTTTCGAGGCCAGTATTCTGTTCTTTGGTGGTAATACTGATATTTGGCCACAGGAATCGGCCCCAAGGTCAGCCAGAGCGTACTTACTGCGGCTTTCCTTTTCGCGTTCAAGGACGTCCTGTACGACGCCATGGTGGCTCTCCGTCGACGGAACATCCGGAAGTAAAGGGTTGTCGTGACTCTATCCTCGGCGACGTCGCCAACCTCGTCCGATGTCACTCTTGTGTACATACTATCCTGCCACAGTTCACACCGATACGTGCTGGCCACGACAAAGCGGGCAACTTCAGCGGCGGAAAAATTAAGTCAAAGTAGCGGGCTCTGACTTGTATCTCTTGGCTGGATAATCTTCGGACTTCATATTTCCATTTACTCTGCGGGAACTATAGACGACTGGGGTGTTTTAAGTCACACAGGTAAGGGGCATGATTATTTAGGGCATACCTAGCGGAAGAGGAACGGACATTTGAGGGAGCTTGTACATATGACTTTCCTTTTACTTTCAAATTCTCCCCTTGTCAGTACTTGTTTCACCTCTTGTAAATCAAATAGTATTAGTAGCTTCAAATCAGGATGTTTTCATATCATGCATTGCCTTAAGGCCGTTTTACCTACGACTACTCCTAGTTATGTACATGCTTAGTAGTTTACGGCAACTTGAAACTAACGGTGGAGTCCCTTTCTATATCATCCGGAATTTTACCAGAAATTTACAGTCCTTATTTCTTCAAGTAGATCTCTTAATTACATGTTCCACACTTCGTTCTTTGATAAATGAAGGAACTCCGAAATCGCGTGTTTGAAAGTTCCAGCATGCCAGGCGGAGAGGATTATGTAAGCTTCCGCATCCATTTCGCGATTCCCGAACGCGAAGCATGGTAGATGTCGACTTGTGAGAAAGTGAGATTGGGCCGGTGCTCAATTGCCAGATAGAGACACCAGGTATGTCGCGTCTTTTGTCTCTTTATACTTCCGAATTGACACTCCTGCGCCAATCCTTCCATAATCTGTTGCATCCTAATGCTATCATCACATCTTTCTGAGCCCATGTACTACTATTTAGATTCTGATAAAGTCGACAGGTTGGTTACTGATTTGTTGGATTAGGGAACTCCAGGAACTTGAGGCGACCCTTTCCTTTCAAATACCGCTTAAAATAATACAGGGTTCGTGAGATCAGGGACCCCGTATACCACTCTAGGGCGCCTTAAAACGTTCTGTGTCACGGATTCCGCACATCCCTCTTGGTGGTTTTGTCCCCCGTCCTGCCACTGCGCTCAATTATACCGCGTAATGTGACAAGTAGCGCCTTATTTTTTTGGTACGAAACACGCTCCTCGATTGGTGCCGCAGTTTGCCGACCATTCCTTAATTCTATGATTGGAGTGATATCACCGTTGTTCCTCGAAGATTCTGCCCGCCCAATCTCACAGCCACCCTGATAAACTGAGGATGCCACAGCTAACATTCTCTCTGTTTACAAGGACGTTTCGTTCCGCCTTCGAACGAGTCAACGAATTTTTGTGGTCCATAGACAAAGGCATGAGAAGCTCCGGCTGCAGATTTTTCCGAAGGAACAACTCAACCAACGATGAGCATGAGATGAAAGAACCATGATGGATGAGCACAAAAGGTCGAAGGTTTGTGAGCTTTTTGCTTTACCTTACAGACCCGGACTTTGCGCTAATAAGGATGTGCATATCAGGGTGTTTTAAAAGCAAAACGGGGAGGGTTCAGCTTGAGTGGGTTCCGGCTCTTCCAGGAGAAGTCTCAAACGGGGCGGCAAAGCAATCACGTTCAGGATCCTCTATCCAACGGGAAACGCAGATCGACGCTTTCACAATTAACAGGCACAAGGAACAGCATTCAAACAGCTCCTGACTCAATCTCTCAAGAAGAGACGAAGACACACACCCGGTCGACATCCTTCGGTATAGCGAGGCAAGGAAGTGAGACCACTTTTACTTCAACGTCTACGGAGACGTCAAAACCTCAGTTGCCGCTTCCAAAGGACGATCTCGATGATGACGAAAGTCCGGACGTGGAAAAGGACGCTGCAAAGTTGCTTAATCTCTTTCTCACAAGCCCAAGTTCCCAATCTCTCCCGGGTTCGAGGGATAATGCATCTACGGCTGTTTCAAGGAAGAGTCCTGTTCCTGTGAGCTCTTCAAAACAGACATCTAATACCACATTCAGAGATGTTCATGAGTCTGGAAACGCCCGTCCACTTGGTGACGCTACTCAATCTGATATAGATGGAAACAATAAAGCGAAGTTGATACTCCCAGCGATTCAAACACCACCAAATAGTTACGACAAAGATGAGACAGATCATTCTGCTCGATATGTACCTCAAGAACCTCTCAAACAACAGACATTCCCATCCACCTTAGTGGGAAATGTCACTGAGAACCATAAATTTCGGCAAGGACAAATTCATAAGGGAACGGCAAAATCCTCGCCAAAGGAGCGATCACTTATCCAGACTGTGAGGAAAGAGAAGAGGCATCGAGTTCTTCCCACTGAGGACCACAAGCAGCAACCAAGAGGCCCTGTGATGATCTCAGGTAAGCCCGATCAATCTCAGTCAGTGGAAACGTCCGTGGGTCCGGAATCATCTATAAAACTTTGTGATGGATATCACTCAGGCGATGATCCTGTCACAGCAACACCTCAGGTAGCACAACAACAAATCAACGATCGCAAAAGTGGATCATTTTCTTCCACATCTGCCAGTTTGGTGCAATCAGCTCGTTCCAGATCTCCGAAGATGCCTCCAAAGTTACAGAGTCCTGGCAGGAAAGCTGGCCGGAAGCTTTCTCTAGATAAATTACCGTCAAGAAGATTATCACCGGTTGTACCTGATAATTTCCCCCTTCGTCGTTCTACACGGAGCCGTGGGGCGCCTGTCAATTACTTTGCCCCGCCACCAGGATTTCCAGGATACCATGATGACAACAACGACGTCGATAATTCTCCTTACCCGCCAAAGCAAAAAGAAAAATCACCTGCTCCATTATCTTCACACGTCTCCCCCAAAAGGCGATGTAAACATCGGCTTGTCTATTCCTCGGACTCTATTCGCATACTGCAACTACCTGTTGATGACCTCCAGGGCATTCCAATGAGGAAAGCACCCTATTGTGATGCGGAAACCAGGTATAATTTGAAAAAATACTGCTCGAGGGAAGAGGTTCCGTGTGTTGTATTGCATGTCGACTTCAGTGTCTCAGAGATGAATGCTCTGTACTCTATCCTCACGTTAAATCCGCCGCCTCATGATGTCCCAATCATTGATCTCATTATTCAATGCGTCGGGGAGAGATGCACTAGTTCTGACGCCATCGATTTAATGGCGGGACACATCAAGGATTTGTCCAGGATTTACAAGATTCTGGCGCCTTTTGAGGAACAGTTGCTTTCATTTTTTCTCGAGAGTCGACAAGGCAATACCCAGAGATTCTCGAACCTTGAACAGCAAGCGGTGAGGAAGCTTTGCAGGCACCTGGCTAAAGTTCTTAATACTCACGTGGAGCCTCACCCGGTTTATCATGTTCGCCTCCGAAATTTGCTACAGAAAGTCGACGAAGACAGGCTACAACTTTTGACTTATCAATTACAGCAAGCAAAGGCTTTAGGGAATCGTGAAAGGTGCAGCCTAGCGAACTTTCTACAGGACGCAAAAGACGGAACGGTTTCCTTGTTTCCAACCGCGCTTCGCGCTCTTTCGAAGAATGCTGACTTGCACTTGGACTCTCTTGGTTTTGACCAGTTTCACAGTCTTGCTCTTCTTCGGAGTCGCGAGCTTGGTTATAAAGTACATAGAGGTGGAAACAAAGTCCAAAGGAATCTAAGTGTTGCAGTGGCTAAATGGGAGGTCTACAAGTCCTGGAAAGGCGCATCTAATGATGTCTTGGAGGTGTGTTGGTCACCGGATGGAACGCGTTTCGCCGCGGGTGCTGCTGCTCAATGCGATGAGCACAACATGCAGTACAACAGGAATAATAACTTGCTGCTGGGAGACCTCTCAAGTAACAGGCTGAGAGAGTTGCCAGACCACCGGATTCCCCGGCCATCACCTAATGCGAATGCACAGCAAGGTACAATCACCACAGTTGACCAGAATCTATACATGACTGTTAGCGCGGTAAAGTGGTCTAATTGTGGCCAACGGCTATATACTTCCAGCTACGACCAGACGGTAAAAGTATGGGACGTGTCGCGCCATATAGACACTACCTGTATTCAGACACTTCGCCATCCAGGCAAGGTTCACGTCATGGCAATTTCGGATCTTGAAAATGGCATGATAGCAACCGGCTGTGAGAACACGCCTCATTTCTACTTGTGGAGCATGTCCGAGGATGGTTATTCGAACGCCATTCCCCTTGAAATATCGCGGAAGGGGGAAATGGTTCCCACTTCTCTACGCTGGGGCTCTTCACCTGATGCGAGAACTTTCTTGGTGGCAGGAATGTCTGTCAAGGATAGTGTGGATAACCATGACCCGCCGAAGCATGGTCACTTGGCTCTCTGGCAAGTACGGGAAACCGGAGTTGTCGTTCCGCATAGTGTGACACCGAACTCTCAAAATATCTTTGATATCCGATGGCATCCTAGCATGCCAATCTTTGCTACAGGCAGTACAATTCCAACGAGTGCGAAGTCAAAGGGAATAGCGAGGGATACCCAATCGCTTGTCCGAATATACGAACCTACACGAACAAAATTACACACACACGAGTTTGAGTGCCCTGCCTTGGATATGAATGATGTTACATTCTGTCCAACAAACAGTTACTATATTACCGCGAATTGTACGGATGGAGCAACCTACGTTTGGGATTTCAGGAACCCCAATAAAATCCTTCATAAACTTAAGCATGGTCCTCCAATTAGTGAGCTCGACCCTGAGCTCACGCGTGAGCAAGCTGATGTAGGGGTTCGTCTCTGCCTTTGGGGAGATGAGACCGCCCAGTTGTTTACTGGAGCTTCCGATGGCGTCATCAAGGAATGGAATATTTTGTTGGCGCCAGAAGATGCACTTGTCTCTGATGTTGCATCCTTCGGACAGGAAATTACGTGTGGCGCGTTCTCCCCTGATAAGAACAATATGTTGGTTGGGGATGCATGCGGTGAAATTCGCGTGCTATCAAACGCTCCATGGACTCGCTCTCAGGACGATGATATGAGCATGATATTTGAGCCTGCGGATGATGCCGCACCCGATACACAGAATGGAGGGGGAAGTGAAATTCAATCTGCACGTGAGACTGTTGATGAATTACTTTCATCCGGGAAACTCGTGCGGCATCCTCGTTTTGGAGCCGTACAAGGTCCATGCTACGATGGGCCATATGCTGCCTGGGCTCGTTCAAAGAGCATCAAAGACGATGACCTTGCCAAGATTCCGGAGGAACGCCGCAACGAATACCTTAGAAGTCTACCCTTAGATCCCCTGGTGCAGGCCACACAGTTTTATGGGCCGCCGATCCAGTCGCGGCAGGGGCTAGACAAAGGTACTCGAGACTACGTGTATCTGCAGATGCAGCTAGCTGAATATCGTAACGGCTTGACTAGTCTAAACAAGCGCAAACGAGAACCGTCTCCTTTACCGGAGACTACCCATCCTTCACGCGCACACGTCTCAGAATTTCCCCAGATAATCGAACTTAGCTCCGACGATGACGAATCTCTTGTATTTTACACACCGAAAGCGCGGAGAGTCATAAAAGGTGATGTCACTACTCCGAGCAGAACAAAGATAATCAAACGCGAGATCTCGAGCCCACAGAATTTTTTAGAGACCACGTGTGTCGATTTTGTTGATTTAACGGGTAGTGATGACGAGACTATGGATACTGCAAGGGAAGAAATTTCACTTTCACCTCAGAAGCACGCAGTTGACTCTGATGAAAGCACGAACGAATGGGCGGAAGAGGACAATTGGTGGCCAACAGATGTTGATCCTAATCTTGAGGGTTCATGGGGTTGAGAAGCAATAATATACTGTTTTGTTTATTTGATCCCCTTTTTTTCTTTTTCTTCATTGCCCTCACCTTCTAAAGGGTGTTCTGCATCAACATCTCAGAGCAGGAAGTGTCTTTCCTTTTCTGTTTTAGCGTTCTGGAATATATATAGCATGAGGTGCAGGATACTAATGCAAGCAAAGGTATGATATATGATGTGGGTGTCAGAGACACTGATATATATATATATATATTTTGGTGGCAGAGGAGATCAGCTATTGCCCCTTGTTCTGCTAGTCTTGATACTAGGTCTAAATAGTTCTTTACAGGAACTATGAGCAAACTTGCAGTGTTCCCAGGCTGAAGTTTTCACTGTATCGATATCTTAGACATGCTCATCATTTAGTTGTCTTGGTGGTCTCTGGAAGCCTGTGTGGAGATGGAACTAAGCACAGGTCTGCTGAGACGCAGCCAAAACATGCCTTGGAACATTCAATATCATGAGGGCATTACTACTCTCGGGTGAAACCAAGCAAAATACAGTGAAGAAGCAACCAGAAACAAAGTCCATCGTAAGTCCTGGTTGATTAGTATGCCTGGGATATCAAAGAAGGCAGAAAAAAAAAGACAATCATGGCATTGCTATGAAGTATGCATATAGCAGGCATCAGAGTGTCATCAAAATACCCAGGTCGAATCGTCACACGCAAATACATATACCGTTCAAGTTGTACATAAGCAAGAAACCATCCAGATCATTCACCAGAGCGGAATGTAAATAGAAAAATTGATGTCACATACTGATCAATAACAATTGCTTTAAAAGTCCCAGTCCCCACCATCAGCGAACCCATCTTGATATCCATCAGCATAGTCATGGTCATCAAAAGCATCCGCCAGTAGGGCACCGCCAAGCAGACCGCCTCCAAGGCCCAACGCAGCCGCTCCGGCCGCTGTGCCCATGCCGGATCCCCCGTGGCGTCTTTGATAGATGGTCGCAGGGTACGGTTGCCCATAAGGGTAATACGCGCCACCCGCTCCCATTGGCGGTCGGGTTCCATACATGGCGGGCTGGGAAGAATAGTATGACGGCTGACCATTGTAGGTGCTGGCGGCGTCGTAAGCGTGATGCAACGGATATCCCGTCATTCCAGAACTACTGTGTGGCCTGTTGCTTTGATGGTGGTGAGATAACTTTGAGGCAAGTCTGCCGAGAATCCCGCCCTTTTTGCGGGATTGTTGAGACTGCGACCGCGTGTCTAGCTGTGGTTGTGATTGGGACTGCTGCAGTGCAGGGCAGGATTGGTCACTGTCGTCATGATGTGAAGCATTCCCTCCCTTGGACTTAGCCTGAGACTGGGATTGCGACTGCTCCTGACTGTGTCTCTGCCTCTCTTCATATTCTCTCGCCCGCGCTTCTTCTTCAGCCTGCAGCTGCATTGCTAATCGCGCATCCTCTTCGATTTGGCTGCTGACAGTATGTTTGGAAGTCACAGTAGTATCTAGTCCACCATTGTCGCCCGCGGTGGACGAAGACAACTTACTGATTTTCGTGTTAAACGGGTTATTAGAGCCCAGCGTCGGCGTCGACACTGTTGTCGGTTTTCCTTCCGCAGAAACTGTACCTGCAGCTGCGGCGGGTGCAGAAGCGGCATTTCCCTGCTCCAATGTGTCGTAAGAAGGTGGAGCTTCACTCGGTATCTCCGGAGGTTCCCATTGCGATTTTCCGGTGCTTAGATTGACATAATACCTAGGAAAGGTCAAGTCTCGTCAGTAAAAAGGGGAGATCAAAGGACCACAAAATTGGAGTCCCCGGTGGCTTACCATTGCTGGTAACCCTCGTGAAATTGCGTTTTCCAGCCCTCAGGAACGCGCGGCGGCGGAGGACCGGGAGGTGGCGGAAAGGACATGGTGAAGGACGTTTGTAGTGATAGCAGTAGTATGTAGTATTCAGAATTAGTGATCAAAACTGGGACGCCAGAATCTAAGACTCAAAAGAAGGCGGTCAAAGGAGGGGGAAGGGGGGAGGTCGTACTATGATCCAAATACATACTAGAATCACGTAGTACACAACAGACTAGTGGCTGTGCTCTGGCGCCCGATCTGCGATAAGGCTGTGGCGCACTCGCAGCCGAGCAACTGCACAAGTCTGGATATGGAACATAATGTCTCCGTGTGGCGCAGCCTTGCACAAGTCGTCGCCTTGAGTAGCCGAGCATGACCGGCATCAACACAGCGCCACGACAAGGAGACATTCGGATTTTCTGCTATTTACCTGGACTTCTGACGAACTAGAATGTTAGCATATCTGTGAAATGAGAAGGTGGAAACAAGCCCCTAACCATCACAATCCCACATAGGAGCAGGCAGGTGAAACACCAACAGATCCAAACGGAAAAGGCAGGCAAAGGATTCCATAAGAAGATTGCGTTGGAGGAACAGAGGAGCGTTTGAACAGTGACGAGAAACGACTGATAGCAGTGAATGTGATGATGACACTGCGTATTGTCTTGGGGCGGTTGCCACTGCTGGTGTTGTCGTGCCTTGGGCTGTCTGTATTACAACTCGTGCGGAGTAGAAAACCAGAGGTGTTAGATCAAGGAAACGACAACAAGGGCATTCTACACGCGGAATCATTGGGCATTGATCTCATATCTGCATTCAGTCCTCTTTCTATTAGGAATGTATTAGCGAGGAAGAAAGACACACAGCATTGCCCCCCACTCCCCCCCAAAAAACAATTCTTACAATTCATCTGCTGCGTACCATCATCGTCCTCTTTCTGTTTCGATCCGCATCACCTCCTCCTCGCTACACCCTGTCCACTCTCCCGCGCCGTCGTAGCCCCCCTTGACTCAGAACCACCACCCATAGTGTTCGACGTCGTCCCAGCCATCCACCCAGCCAGATCGAAGTTCGCACCTGGGGCGGGGGCAGCCCGTCCACCGCCAGGTCTGGGGAGAACGCCTCTAGATCGTTGACGTTCAAATTCCTCACGTAGTTCTGGATCCACTGTTGGTTTTGCCAGATAGCACGTTAGTAAGAGGGAGACGTAGAGATTAGCGGATGGACTGGTTGGTCGGAGGGTCAGAGCGGATACGTACTGTTCTCGATGAGATACGGCATTCCAAAAGTCACCGCCAGCGCAAAGATCCCGAGGAGGATCATAGGATTCTTGAGGAGGCTAAGCGGGTTAACTGCATACGCACACACAAACACCAGCATTAGCATCTCAACATTCAACGCGAAGAAAGGAAAAGACAAAAGGGCGGAAAAAGAAGGAAAGAAGACACTCACACTTCGGTCTCTCCTCGTAGAAATTCTTCTTCCCTAACACCCTCGCCTCGACGACTACACCCTCACCTTTATCGTCACTCCCAGTGGCACCACCATACGTCGTAGACGCCCTCACGCTCTTCTTCGCGCCCTTATTCTCCCACGCATTGCCCCGAAACGTCTCCCAGACGCCGATCACGCTTCCGTTCGCCGCTACATCAACGCGGTACGGCGCAAAGGCGTAATCCCGCGAATGGATATCGAGAAGATACGACTTGGGTGTTGTACTTGTTGCTGATGTGCTGGGGACGAGGTCTGAGAAGACAAAGGTTGAGGAGCGGGTTAGGCGGGCTTTAAGAAGTCCCGGTGCGGATTGAGACTGTGATTGCGATCTTGAGCCAGATGAGAGGGTCGTTAATGTCGCATGGCTGGACGCAGGGAGGGCGTTGGGATTCGGGAGGATATTAGAGGCTGGAATGGTTATCGTTAGGTAGGACGCGGATGCAACGGACAGGAGCAAGGAGAGGAGAAAAGAGACATATAGAGGAGGATATATGCACATATTTGCGGTGTGTTCAAGCGTGCAATGGGCCGCTTCAGGGTCCCAATTCTTTTTTATGGGACTTCACAAGCTCTCTAAGCTCCTGATAGTTAAGCACGAAGACCCCAGTAACTAACTAGGTTGCTCACACGTGGAGGATTGATTACATAATGCGCGTGGCAGGCAACCGAACAGAGAATTCTGGGAAATTGGGGACGCAGGTGTCGCTTCTTTGTACAAATCGCGTTGTAGATTCCGACCAAATATGGGTTATTACATACAGACGCATACATCATAGCACCGAAAAAAAAAAGTCAAAAAGATTACGTCTACAGCCCTGAGTAGTACTAATCCTATATGTCTGGTATGCCACTCTATCACAACTTGGCCTTGAGCCCACCATTGCCGTTGTCCTGGGGAGCTTGCGCATACAACTCATCCAGAAGCTCGCGGTACATTCTCACGGCCTGTGGGCGCTTGAGTTTCAGCCTATTGATATCCAGGATTGTTAGTTAATGTATTCAACGCGGGAGGATGCCAAGCAATAGTATATAGATGACCAGAAGGGATGTGCTCAACGGAGTTTACGTACGTAGGAGTCAAAAGCCCATTCTCAATAGAAAATGGCTCGAGGAGAAGAGCAAAGTTCTTAACTTTCTCGTAGCCGGCAAGTTTACTCACCCTGCCAGCTTTGTCAAGGTCCTTTCTGACCGCGGCTATTACGCGTGGGTCCTTTGCCGCGGCCCGAAGAGCCTCAAGATCGGTGACGGCAATCTCCTTCTTCAGGATTTTGCTGGCCAGTGGGGCAAAGATATCAGGCTGGATACCGAAGATGGCGACCAAAAAGGTCTGAACGCCATCACCATGCACGAAGCTTTGCGCAAAGTATGGACAAGCGCTCTGATAAATGCCCTCGATACGCTCGGGGGAGACATATTCACCCTGAGCGAGCTTCAGAAGGTTCTTCCGACGATCGATGATGGTGAAACGGCCCTTCTCGTCCACCATGCAAACGTCACCAGTGCGGAACCAGCCGTCTTCCGTGAAGGCCTTGGCGGTCTCTTCAGGGTTCTTATAGTACTCTTTAAAGACGGTAGGCCCTCTGAGGAGTAGCTCACCTCTTGGATACGGCTTATCGTCGACGGTATAATCCATCTCAGGCAGCGACAACAGACACGCCTCGATTGCCGGAGACACCATGCCGCAGTGGCCTGCTGTTAGATCGTATGTGCCCTGGCACAACGATGAGGCATAGGTTTCCGTCAAGCCATAACCCTGGACAATATTGGTGGCCCAAGCAGCACGGAGGAATTGATGGAGGGACTTGTCAAGCGGCGCAGAACCAGAGACCATGGTCTTTATGCGGTCAAAGCCCAGAGCTGCAGCGACTTTCTTGGTCCAAATGCGATCATAAAGAACGTGCTTGTTGGTTGCATCTTGCGGCTTGGCATCAACCAGATTGGCCATCTTGGTCGAGACGACGTGTCTGGACAAGGCACCCTTGAAGCCGGGCGCTTCGACCGTCGACGCCTTAATCGCAGAACCAAAGCGGCTGTACAGACGCGGCACGGAGGCGAGGAGGGTCGGCCTGAGCAACTTGAAATCGTCAACCAACTCCAGGATGTTACCGTGGAAATAGCCAATCCTGCCTCCAGCCCACATCAGAGATTGCTCGATCATACGGCCATAGATGTGAGCAAGCGGAAGATATGAGCACCCGATGTCCGAAGGTTCGTGCGGAGCGAAACCCAACGAGCCTGAGGCAGCAGCGACGGCGTTTGCGTGTGTGAGAACGACACCCTTCGGATTTCCTGTCGTGCCGGAGGTGTAATTGATGGTGATGATATCCTCGGGGGAAGGAGGGTAATAGGGACGATTCAACGACTCTCCGAGTTTCTCGACTTCCTCCATGGTATAGATCTTCACACCGACCGCTTCTGCAAGGGGCGCGAGGATGGCGCGCTTTGAGTGACCCTCTTGCTCGTTGGAATCCAGCGGGTCAAGCGAAACGATGATCTTCAGCGTGGGGAGACGAGCTTTCAGCTTGAGGAGAGTTGGGATGTGCGGAAGCGAACACGCAACGCAGGCCAACTCGGCATTCTGGATGATGAATTCGGTGGCATCCGGGCCCAGGGTCTCATATAGCGATACAGTGAAAAGCGACTGGGACATACAGGCCAGATCTGCGCGATGACGGGGGCATGTTTAGCGAGAGCAGAGGACAATTATTGAAAAGACGAGATCTCTCTCACCAGTTATCTGCCATTCCGGTCTGTTCTGGCACCACAGGCCAATGCCAAAATGGTAACCCTGGATCCCAATCTGGCGATGCAGCTCAACTAAGCCAACACCCAAGTGGGCTCTTCTCTTCTGGACGGTCTGATAGTCCATCCATTGGTACTTTCCCCACGACTTGGTGGCCGGATTCCATGGGCGGAAACCGAAGCAGGGACTCTTTGGCTGTCTGAGGGCTGTCTGCTCGAACAGGTCATGACCGGTCCGGATCTGCGGGAGAAGAAAAAAAAAAGGTCACACGTCTCAGCAAAGCTCGAAAGAACGTCGGGGGGCTTTGTGTACGACTACGCCAATCGATTCAGTCTGCATACGCACATTGGGATCCAGTGTCTTCAGCAGCTCACCGCCGCCAATCTTCCAATGCCGGTAGACCTTGGAGCGACCGGGTTTCTCTGAGCCAGGAAGGGCGACAGACTCCGGGGAGCCCTTTGGGGGGGGCTGTTGGAAGCCCCGAGCGACGACGAGGTGAGGAGGATCCTGCGCAAACATCGCGACGGTTGTGGTTGTTGCACGGTCAGAGGGTTCAGAGAGCTGCTGATGCGAACAACGAAAGCGGTCAGTCGGGGAAACAAATACCACCACCACAACCTCACAATACGAAAACTAGGGCTGCAATACCTACTCAGACAGCCCAGCACAAGGGACCTCCAGGCAAGTCCGTCAGACAAAGAAAAGGCAAATCCACGGTCGGGAAGAACGAGTGCTCCGGGTCTGGGCTAGTGAAGGGCGATCGTGTGCCAGAAGGAATAAAACAAGATATAATTTTTTGTTAAAAAATGAGGAACGGGGCGAACGGCCTCAAGAAGTCAAGTCAAGCAGTTATAAAAAAAAGAATATCAGAAAACGAGGAGCAGGGAGGGAAGAGAAAAGCAGGCGGAAAAGCCGGGGCCCCAAAAGCAGCAGCTGCTGCTGGCATGTGGCTCAACCCAAAAATCTGAGCAGCAGCGGCAAGGAGACGATGGCAAGACCGAATTTCCTCCTCCTGTCGTTCGCGAAGATGTTCCAACTGTGGCTGCGGTGGGTTTGGACAGCAGGGCCCCCCCCCACCAGCCGCAAGGAAACACTCGGCACTCTCTTGGGAACCTGGAGCGGGTCCCAGTTCAGCGGTGGAAGCGAAAGGTCGACTTGGAGCAGCAGCCTCCCTGCGACTGGGAGGTCATTCGCACGGCGAACACGCCCAAAGAGGGAACACAGGTCTCCAAGAACAACGACGGGTGTGGAGACACACTCGAGCAGTCCCTTGGCGTCCGGTTTGCACGACGCGAAGGTGCCGGCGAACTGGGTGGATCACGGCACTGCTGACTCAGCAAGACTGATTCGCCGGCCGATCGGCCAAGACCCACCTGGGCAGCGCAAAGTGCCTCGGCTCGTCCAGCGCGGGTTGTTTGACTGGCATCTGAGACTCGAAAATAGTAATTTTCACACTACATTTAGTGTCTCGCCTGCTTCGCCAGACTGGATATGATTATGATTCTCGATCTCGAACGACGGACAAGCGCAAAATTATCGCTGCTGAAGAAACAATCCTCGGAATTTGAGGATTGGGACCTCTGATCGCTACCTACCGTGCTCTGCTGAGTGGCCGAGGCTCTTTTTGCGCGCACTTATCCACCGATTCCACCGTCCTTTTTTTTTTATTGGAATCCGCCAGCTTACCCTTTCAACCAAAGTCTCATGTTCGACTAATACTTATTATTATTGAAATGGAGGGACACATCACTTGTTTCGGAAGACCAGCTCGGAAACCTCCCGAGAAGGGTATTGGCTAATCTACATTAATAACTATCACACAGATCGAGTCGCAAGTGCTTCGCAGAAGCTCACATGTCGCGGAAGATGGGTGAGAGGTAAGGTGTCTGTATGTTGTCTGTGTATACATGGCGCCTCTTTCCCCCGGGGGTGGAAGGAGCCCAACCTTCAACCCTAAACAGGGACCTTTCTTTATAAGTCCCTCCTTAATCATGGAGAGTATCGTTGGATCCTTTTTTCCTTTATTTGATCATGGAAGCCGACAAACTCAATCATGTCGGCAGATGACACCCCAGGCCCTGCAAGCCCGCTCCTTGGCGATGTCTGACCCGGCTCTCCTGGCTCGAGGTGGCCGTTGTGACAGTCGTATAAGCCATCGGTAGCCTCACGCAGCATCGGACATATATCCTTTTCTGGGATCGAGTCGTGCAGCCATGTTGCGCCTTAGCAGAGACGTAAGTAAATAATCACTTAATGATGATGATAAAAATACGCTGTGATAGTCGGCCTACTCCCGAGTCTTCTGTCCACCCAGTCAGCCCGGCCCTGATCTTTGTCTTCAATTGCTGATAATACAGTGTCTGGCTGGTGATTTGTTGTTTGCTATGATTATGGGTCGCATCTCTAGACCACGGGCTTGATGACATTAACAAAATGAGAAGAGATTCGCTTTGTCGTTCCCAGAGACAAAAACACAAACCAGTCAGTGGTGGAAAGACATTCTCCCACAGGCGACGGTTATATTAGAAGTAGCGATGGTTACTTCCATGCTCTCCTTCAGACGACAACCCCAGGGTTCCTCTCGGCATCAGCCAACAGTTCCTCCACAGTCCGAAACTTCAAGTCCTTGAAGTATTTCTCCTCCTGCCTCCTCACTTTCTCCTCCGGGAGGGTCCCCCCAACAATCGAAAACTCCATATACTGCGCAGACACCAGCTCATCATCCGTCACCCCCGGCGTCTTCCTTGGCCTTGAGCATCAGCATGATCTGCTCCGTCGGCACGTACTTCACATCCAACTCCTTCCCGTGCCTCCTCAGTATCTCAACATGCGTATTCCACGTCGTAGTCTCTCCACAGACGTACGTCGTCTCCTCCCACCCCTCCTGCGTAAGAAACCTCGCCACCGCCCTCTCCACATCTCTCGAAGCCGTGAACGCAATCTTCTCCTCCCCCGTGCCTGAGATCAGCATCGACCCCGTTTGATAATTGATCGGATGCCAATCGCCAATGTCCCTCAGATACAGCTGGTCCCGCGGCACAATATAATCGTTCAACCACCCAACGTTGAACAGCGTTTACATGACATCCTTCTGCTGCCTCAGCGCCCGCCGCACCGGCTCATGGCTCACGAAGTAGAACCCGGGTTTTGTCGGGAAGCCGTCGACGGTTCCGCCCCATTCGGAGGGGATGAAGCGCCTGCAGCGCGGAGTCTGGCGACATGCTTCGAGCAGGGATAGATTCACCGTGACGTTGTTCATGGAGTAATCCTGGATCGTCGACACGAGGGCCTCGCAATCCTCGAGGGCCTGGACGAGGGAGGGTACGGAGTAGTCTGTCGCGCGGTAGGTGATAACATTGCGGGCGAACCATGGTTTTGGGAGGATTGGACCGGCTGATGACCACGACGGAGTGCGAGGCCGCGAGGAACTCTTCGACAAAGTATTTTTGCCAGGTCACCCGCTCCAGCGATTGCAACGCGCATGGTTAAAGAGGTTCTCGAGTATTCACAACTCCAATAACGGTGAGGGAAGATTGCCACAGCTCTGCATTGGTGAGAGATCTTTCCTCCGTCGGAGTGAGACGCATCGTGCTTATATAGTAGTCCTTTCCGTACTCCTTCCCACCGTTCCTCACATCCCGTGTTTCAACGAGAAAGCCCAGCTCACTGTGGCTTCTCTTCGGAGCTGCTTGATAATAATTCACATCACCTGAATTTGTCATTTGAGCAGCTTTTCATCAAGATCGCAGGTAACCCAGCGTGCATAGTTGGATGGCTCTGGATGTCCGTGGAAGGTTTTTTTTTCTCCTGTCAGTCGATGCTACAGCTTGCGCATTGTGTGTCAAATGCAAGCACGCCCACATCGATGCCTGGGTTAAGCTTCGCGGGGTCAATATGAGCTTCCTACTCGTAGGTTGGTTAGCCCAAATTTACTTGATACAAATTTTTGGGGTTGGGATTGAAGCCATATCGAACGGCGAGCAGGCAGACACGCAAGGCGATGAAATGGAAATTACAACTCCGGGGTGTTGCATGGAGCCGCATCGAATTACAAATCAGCTTCTGGTGTGACTCTGGAGACATTAGCAAGTATTGAAGGTATGTCCTGATAAAAAAAAGGTTTTTTTGAGGAGAAAATGGTCAAACTGTGTTAATAGTATCATCCTTCCACAGAATATGAATCAAGATAATGAATGGCATGCTGTAGATTAAAAAGATCCATATCAAGATAGCTACTGCACCATTCCCGGGGATCCATAAAGCCTGCAAGATAGCTGATACCCTTCAGAAATGACCAAATACGACTTTCCGATAACTGGTTTCCCCACCTCAATCAAGAGCAGTCGTCGTTCCTTGATCAAACGTCAGTCCTGGAACCCTCACGTAAGCACAGATAATACTTATTGGGTGGACTTCTCTCCTTTGGCTGCTCCGTTTCCAGAATCATTCTTGAGGTCGCGAAAGGTGGAGGCACCCAACGGCATAGAGAGGGATATCCATTACTTGCACAGCGATATCACCACTGTTTAAGCCCTTTATGTAACTGTCAGCCATGACGCGACGGTCTCGCAGGGATAGCTTATTGTCATAACTAGCCGGCTGTGGAACAAGGTGACAACATTCTAGTCCCTGACTATATTCATGCACGGAAGCAACGGCAAGCTGCCTCAGAGTTCCGCGGGAGGGCAATGTCCAAGTGGGCTGGCGGACGAGACTCCTGCTCGGCGTTCAACGAGGAGGACTTCACATCAAACTCCTCGGTGTCCCCGTTTATCGGAGACGAGGTCCTGCTCATCTTAGCAGGAAATGGCCGACGATCTACATCAGCCCGGCGTAAGCCACTCCGTCCCGTCCCTTCCAGGTTGGGCAAGGACAGAAGAAGGCAGACAGACACAGTGCACTCAGGCAACAAGTACTACTAATGTACGTACTCAGACAGAGATGCAGAGAGCATACAGAAGCAAGCTTTAGGGGCTCAAAGACGCGAGGGCACCCGCTAGTTAACCGATCGGCATCAGCTCGAAGACGAACCTTGACGGCGACGACGATGACGACGACCACGACTCCTGTCCACTCGCCAGCAAAATCTCCTGCAGCGCGGCCCGCCAGCTCCACCGGCTCTTAATGATCACTTTGTCCATTCCGTCCAGGCGTGGATTATTGTGCTGGTCATGGTTGATGGTGTAGCTGATGACATGGCGCACGGGATCGAACCCGCATTCCTGCGACAGAAACTCGAGCCACCGGTCATAGTCGAGGTCGTCCAGTGTTAACGCTGCTGTCGGAGAGGATACACGGCCAGAGGCAGAAGAAGAAGGGGAAGACGGAGGTAGCGGGCGCGCGATATCCTTCACGGTGCAGAGGCCATTTCTTCGCGGGTCCACGAGGTTGCGCACGAGGATGGTGCGGTGTTCCAGCGGTCTGGGGGGAGGAGGCGTCGAGGTCGGTGGAGCGGGCATCAATGAGGGCGGGGGAGCAGGACGCGGAGGAGGGGGAACCGCCATGGGAGACGATGCCTCCTGCATCTGAGACGGCGATTGTAGTTGTGGTTGCGGGTAGTACGCTGGCGGGTGCGGCTGTTGCTGTTGGGGTGTTGAGAAAGGCGTTTCACGTCCTGAAGACGTAGCAAAGACATTATCGGGAGTGGTGGGAGTCAACGGAGTCGCAGGCGGCGGTGGTTTGGCACCCTGTGCAGCTTGATGCGCGAGTAATTGCTGAGCTCGCTGGTAGCTATAACTGAGCGTCTGGGCCAGCGCGATGAGCACGCCAATCTGCTCTGATGAGTCTTTGGTCTGAGTGACGAACGGCGGGTAGTGGGCATAGTTGTTCTTGATACAGTCAAACAGCTGTTTCCTCATGGCCAGGGTTTTGAAAGACTTCCCAAGCAGCCGGTGCCGCTCCAGCTGATCCTTGATCATCCGGCACAGAGCACCATACTGCTGGTCATCGATGTTGAAGTGACTTTTGATTCTGGCCTTGCCCCAAACCTGGGAGGAGCGGGACATCCTTCTTTCAGGGAAAAGACGAAGTAGTGATCTTCAGCAAGGATTAGATGTCTTAGGAGCTGTCACTGTGATGTCATGCAGAAACAGATTCTCAGTCAATCTGAAACTCGAACGTAAGATGAGGTGGTGTGTTGATTATTGAAAGTGATTAGAGCCAGCCACCAAAATTCTGTCAAATGCACCACACACTAAACGCAATGACAAACTTAATGAAAAATTGCACCAATTACCAAAGAATTGACACTCTCTGTACAGACAAGCAAGAGTATAGGACTGTATGTGTTATAGAATGAAGAAAGAAAAATAATCATAATACAGCTGAAGAAACCTCAAATCCGAAAATTTTCTGTGTAGCCCAACTTAGTAGAGAAGATCAACATTCTTTATTCTCAATCCGGCACTAAACCCAGAAATGATAGTTACTAAGACTTTTCATTCACCAGATGAACCCATATCTGCTGTGTCGCAGAGAGAGAAAGAGTGGGAAACTGAACATTCATAATTGCTGAAAAGGGTAGCTGACTTGTGCAAACTGCAAATCTAACCTACCTACTACATAGATCTCCTCAATGGACCTGGACTTGGGTAGAAAAGGTACTACTACGTACGAAGTACAATCTACTAACACGGATTCTCGATCATTTTCCCATCAGAAAAAAAAATCGAATCGACAGTGGTAGCGGAAGTGACATTGACCGTCATGGCGGGCGTGGAGAGACTTGCTGGTGTTACTGCCGGTGCGATGGCACGTGCGGGCGGAGTTCAGCAAGTGGTTCTTCGGGGTATGGGTGGCTGTTGCGCTTGCGGCTGATATTGACCATGGCAGGAATTGGAACTAGAATGTACCGTGTGGTTCATTTGCAAGAGAGATTCAGGTCAATAAGAGTTGCTTCGTCAGGATATATGTACTATATATGTATGTACGACAAATGCCATCTTCCTCATGAAACAATGACAAGCATAAGAAACAGGTGAATCATTTATCTCCTGGGTATAAATGGGTATAGACTCCATGCGCCCCGTGATAGAGAGAGCACCCCATCTATTCACCGAGACTCTTTTATGTGAGTCTTGCTTCAGAATGTGTGGACTGAGTTCGTGCAACGCATTCCACTCATGACACAGCAAAGTGCAGTCAATACTGCTTCTCTGATGTGACTGCCTTTATCAACAGGGAATTGGCTACTCCTTCTTGTCGCCAGCCGCTTTGAGGGAAGCAAAGGACTGCTCAAAATCGGCGATGATGTCGTCAATGTGCTCAGTACCGACGGAGATACGGATGGCGTCCTCGGTGACACCAGAGGCGAGGCGTTCTTCCTCGGTCAGCTGCTCGTGGGTGGTTGACCAAGGGTGGATGGCAAGGGTCTTAGAATCGCCGACACTGTTGTTTTCCGTGTGGTCAGTATGCACCATCTCCATACTACCGATGGAATGATCGGATCGTGACGTACTTGGCAAGGTTGGAAATCAGCTTGAAGTTGTCGACGACCTGGGAGCCGGCAGCAGCACCGCCATTAACACCAAAGGACAGAACACCACCGAATCCACGCTTCAAGTACTTCTTGGCAGTCTCGTGGCTTGGGTGGTTCTCCAAGCCGGGGTAGGAGACCCAAGAGACGTTCTCGTTCTTCTCGAGCCAGCGAGCAAGAGCGAGAGCGTTGCTGGCGTGTCTCTCAGCCCTCAAGCTGAGGGTCTCGAGGCCAAGCAGGAGCTGCTGAGCAGCGAAGGGGTTCAGGGCAGCACCGAGGTCACGCAGGATCTCTACGCGGACACGGATGGCGAAGGTGATGGGGCCGAAGGTGTCCCAGAACTTGAGTCCGTGATAGCCCTCGGCGGGCTCGACGAACTGAGGGAATCGCTTCGCGTGCTTGCCCCAGTCAAACTTGCCGCTGTCAACAATGACACCCGCAATGGTTGTGCCGTGACCTCCAATCCACTTCGTAGCGCTGTGGACGACGATATCTGCGCCGTGCGAGATGGGTCTGCAGAAGTAGCCACCAGCACCGAATGTGTTGTCGACCTAGAGAAGTTAGTAACAGGATCCACAGAATTTCCCCACCCCCTCGGTAGACGTACGATCAGTGGGACGCCCTTGTCATGGGCGACCTTGGCCAGGGCCTCAAGGTCCGGAACGTTGTATCGGGGGTTGCCAATGGTTTCGACGTAAACGGCCTTTGTCCGGTCATCGATGGCGGCACCAATGTCTTCGGGCTTGTCGCCGTTGACAAACTTGGTCTGCACGCCCAGTCGAGGAAGCAAGACTTTCAGCTGGTTGTAAGTACCGCCGTAGAGATTGCTGGTTGCGACAATGTTGTCACCCTGATGAGCCAGAGCGGCGATGGCCATGAACTGGGCGGCCTGGCCGGAGGAGGCGGCGACGGCAGCAATACCGCCCTCAAGGGCTGCGATACGCTTCTCGAAAACGTCCACAGTTGGCTACAGAAAACGCATCTTCGGTTAGATCATCGAAGGATCGTTTTTTTTGTTATGCGGCAGCCTGTGAAGGGGCCCGACGTACGTTCATGATCCGGCTGTAGATGTTGCCAAACTCCTTGAGACCAAAGAGTCTGGCACCGTGTGCGGAGTCATTGAAAGTATAGGACTGTAACCTCGCCAGGAAAGTGGATTAGACCTTGTTTCGCCAGATTCAAAATTGGGTGTGCGACTCGTCTCCAACGAGAGCAGGAGAAGCACGGATTTCAAGCGTACCGTAGTCGCATAGATGGGAACGGCACGCGATTTGGTTGTAGGGTCAGGTTCCTGACTGTAGACAGAACAATTGAGCAAACAGGAGCGACAGACGAATAGGCGCGCTTTCAAGAGAATGAACGAGGGGCGTGAAGATGAAAACTGCTTACCCCGCGTGCAATTGGAGGGTTTCAAAATTCTTGTAGAGATTTTCGGCCATTGTGAAGACGGATTGCGCGAGTTCTGTATTATTCCAGGGATTTTTGGTTTCAAAGAAATGACCAGGAGAGGGAGATGGTTTTTTTTTTCTTTCTCAATTTTGACCTTCTTTCGATGCGATGTCGGCGGGTCAGTCTGGAGAGACGGGGTAAAGCAAGCTCGCGAGTCCAACGTCGGACTGGGTATGTGGGGGGTGAAAACAGGACAAACAGCGCAACACCGCTGCTTGAGGAGAACGTCCAGAGACGGCAGAGAAGAAGGGAATACTATTTCGTGGAAACAAAAAGAAATAGGAGCAGAGGTTATATATATACCCGCGACGTCGAGGTTGAAGACGTCCCAGGGACTGCGGGGTGACGGACACAGAAATGGCCTAAGACGGCCTTGACAGAGCGATCTAAGCATCGCGGTCGATGGCGTGATCGCAAGAGAGCAGCGCTGGTTCGCCAAAGAGCACTGGGAGCGGTGGATCGGCCTCGCCTTCGGTGAAGTCTCAGAGATTCAGAGGATTTCGTGATGCGAGTCTGTTCTTTCATCTTGGGCTCCGCCTTTGCGTCTTTTTGTCCCTTTTACACCCCATTGATCACGCACAGTCTCACACGCAATGTCTCGACGAGGGTTGCAGACAGCCCACGATAGAGTCTCGAGGGGTTCACAAGCTCTGCACAGATTCCGGCCAGATGCCAATGATGAGTAAGTGGTATTTCAGCATCTTCGACTTTTTATCTGCTGATAGTCGTACTATCACAGTGGCCCCCTTAACGTATTTCACAACCTACCTATTCGTACACCTCCCCACCGCGCGAAGCGTTCAACATTTCAACTACAGAAATGCCAACAACTAAAGACAGTGAGCCTTCTTATCAAGAAGGTAGAATATTATTGGCTATTAAAACTTTGAAAGAAGGCCAATTCTCCAGTGTTCGAACTGCTGCATGTACATACAATGTGCCTCACACCAGTCTGGTGGAACGACTTAACGGCCGGACGACACAAAGAGAATCTCAACTCAGAAATCGAAAACTGACCTCTACAAAGGAGTCAATTGTCATCCAGTGGATTCTGTCCACGGACGAACGAGGCCAGCCC
>FQSS02000283.1:58619-92539 GCA_900128795.2 Malbranchea cinnamomea
AGGGTGAGCACAGTACGAGAAATGGCCAATCTCTTTCTTGCCAGTCTCGATGCCTCTGCCAATCCACCTACTGTTGGTACTAACTGGGCTAATCGGTTTATCAATCGTCATCCTGAGATAAAAACCCGATTCTCTTGATCGTACGACTATCAGTGAGCCAAGTGTGAAGATCCCAAGGTCATTCAAGAAGGGTGGTTTCAGCTTGTACAAAACACCATTCAGAAGTATGGAATTGTACAAGAGGATATAAACAACTTTGATGGGACTGGCTTTCAGATGGGGGTTATTGGGACAGCCAAGGTTGTTACTGGCTCAGAGAGGGCTCTTCATCCAGAGCTCGTACAGCCTGGGAATACTGAATGGGTCACAATTGTTGAAGGAGTCAATGCAACTGGTTGGTCGAGAATGGACTGCCAGAAACTGGAGGATTGAAACCAGTGAATCCGGATCGACAAGATCTGGCTCAACGAAGCGCAAGGAGAGGTGGTCGAGCAGCCTGAGTCACAGCCACAAAAGCGCGCACCACCACGGTATAGCTTGTGTAATATAGTGGGACATACTGCTCGTACGTGCTCTCAGCGTGCAGGAAATAGCTCATAATGTAATTCTTAGAGGGTTGTTGTGATATTTGATTCTAAAGTTATTCGGTGGTGGAGAGGTGTACGAATAGGTGGTGAAATACGTTGTGTCGGGCTGACGAAAGACAGTGTGTGATGGTACGTACATGACTGGGTGCATCCTGTCTGCCCCTTGTCCCCTTCAGTTCCTTCGTCGTTACCTCGGTACAGTTCCTGCCGAGCCGGATAGGGTCAACCTATTTCCGAGTATGGTCATGTGACCCAAAAGAACACGAAAGCAAAAAAAAAAAAAAAAGGCATGATCTTCAGGAGAGATAGGGAGTCCTTCCGCAGTTTATGACAAGATTGTTTACAACTTCGACTGCGAAGCTTCAGGAACAAGGTAAGGGTCCTCGTACCACTGCGGCTCCGGTCACCGTGAAGCTTCAGGCAGCCGCGTCTCGAACTAACTGGACAAAGAGTTTGAGGCTGAGTCCTGCAATTCTTCCGAGAAACCCACGAAAGAAAAATGGAAAGGATACAAAAAACACAGATCCGTGAACTTTCCTCCCTGAGCTGGAGCTTGCAAGCTCACTACTGTTGGTATCCTTGCACCAGACAAAGCTTCGAAACTAGGCCAAGCCTTTCAAGTTTGGGCAAGGGACCAGCATCACCCAATCACTGTGGGGACAGAAGCGAGGGGCTGAGGCTGGAGCTCCCTCAGGCTTGATGTTGAGAGTGCTGTGTCGATGGTTTTCTTTTTATCTTTTTCTTTCTCTGGAGACAGTACTTTTTGGACATGTCCAGATCGTTGAAATCTTCACGTCGAAAAGAGTAACGAAAACTGATAAGAGCGTACAGGAGAACAGAGTTTGTGCGCTGACAATCCTGCTCGTGTCGTACTTGGAGTGTGAGCAGCATGGATCATTCCCATATACGAGTACATAGTAACTGACAGAGATGAAGATCACCTCTGGAACAAGGGCTTGGGCAAGCTCCGTATTCGGAAACAAGGTGATCGGACAATCCAAAAATTTCGAGTCTGGATAGCAGTTCGGAGTCGAGGACACAGGATACTGTAGTGTACCTATGGGGGAGAGGAAACCCACCCACAGGGCCGTATAGTATGGAGAGCACAGTGACTACGACGACGTATAATTAATCCGACATAATGTAGGCTATCCCTCCGTGCCTGTCTGGTTGAAGATACACTAGACTCTGCGTCTCAAGATTCATCCTCCTTTCTGTGAACGATCCATGACCCCAGATCTCACTGCAGAGCACATGTCCAGTCTTGCCATGGTTTTGTTGATGCACCGTGTTATGCGCCACACCCTGGCTCCACTGGTGGCCCTGCCCGACGTCATTCTTCAGCTGGCATTGTTGCTTTCGTTGCCTGCTTCAGAGGTCTTCCTGTGAATTCGTGGCTGGGGTGCATCCGCCGAGGAGAGACGCGGCCTGTCCCCTATTATTTTTTTACTTCGTCTTCTTCTTTTGAAAAAAAAAATCTTAATTTTTGTCTTCCTCTTGGAAGCGAGATGCCAGCCTTGTGCCATCGGGACCTTCCTGTCTGTAAGGGCCGTGTAACGCCGGGAAGTGGATGCGTCTTGTGACTTCACCGACCGAAATGGGGGTCCTCGTCTGGCAACAACAATGTGATTGGTGAGACTGCGCGCAGCGACCTCGTATTGTGCCCATGTGGTCGGCTCGCATCGTGGTGGTGTAGGTGGTATTACGCTTACCAGCACTCCCATGGGGCTTAACGGGTGGAGAAGACGAGCAGCGATGGGCTCATGCGGCTCATCTCATCTCTCCAAGAATCCTTCACTTTCTTCGACCCAGTCGACTCGTCGAAGTGCACAGTACGAGGTATTAATACACAGGATGGCCCTCGCCCGCCCTCTTCGAATCCATGACTGATCGACTGGTCCCTCTGTCGGCAGTGATGATCATATAGTATCGGTAATCCTTAAAATACCTCCCGTCTCGCGCCCCTCTGCTCTTGCTTGCTCTCTTCACTGTGTCATCCACTCCTAACCGCCCTTGCTGCGCCAATCACACGCCCACCAAAGCCCGCAGCAAACACGTCACCCACGATCGTACATCGACAGGCCATCCAGCAGTTCACCTCCCAAGTCACCCTCAACAGCCGCGGGCCGGGGAGGGGGGGAGAGAGAAGAGCATCGTTGATCTCTGTTATCGTCCGTGTCGCAACCACGAAGACGGACCACTACGAGTCTGGGTGACTGATCCGTGCAAATACCATCACAATCAGAGACATCGTCGAGAACATAAGACTTGCATAGGCGTGTGAAGGGAAAGAAAAAAAAAGGAAACAAAGAAAAAGAGCAAAAAAAAGAGAACGACCACCATGGAATTCGGTCTCGTCTTTATCCTTCGTGTCGTTCAGGCCCTCTTTGCCCTCATCGTCCTGGGCTTGACCGGTCATCGTACGGCTCTCCCATGTCGATTTGCAGAAGAATCACCCAGCTAACCTCTTTTCCCACCCCCTTTTTTTCCCTCCCGTTATAGTCGTCAATGTAGCTTGGTTCACACCCAGTGAGCTCGGGTTCAACCTCTTCAACTCCATCTGGACCTTCTTCATCGTCGTGCCGTTCCTCGTGCTCGCACCCGTCTACGCGCCCGCCCTTGCCCACAAGTACGGCCTACTCGCCTCCGAGGCTATCACCACCATCTTCTGGTTCGCCGGGTTCATTGCCATGGCTGCCGAATTGGATGACGTGGGCGATTGCAGGGGCAACAATTTCTGCTCCGAGTGGAAAGCCGCCACCGCATTTGGTGCCTTTGAATTGTGGGTCTTCCAGCCCCATGGCCTTTTTTTTTGGGCTTCGATAGACTCTGCCTTGAAAGAAGGGAGATGAGAAAGCTGACTTGCTGCTTCGAATCTACTGTGTAGTGCTCTCTTCCTCGGGACCGTTATTTACATTTACGTTCTACCCTTGATCCGCGGCCGCAACAAGTCCGCGACCACCGCGGAACCCAACCCGGGCGTCTAAACAAACTAATTACTAGCTTTTCGAAACTCAATTGCAGCTATGCTTGCATTACCCCACGGATCACCTACATACTTACGTATGCAAATCAACGAATAAACATGGCAAAACAAAAGAGGAATGTTTGCAGTAGCGGTCCCTGCGAGATTCGATCGGTTAGCTTCCCAGAAAATGTTTTTTTCTCTTGCCGAACGGTACTAGCCTTGTGATACCACAATTTGTCCAAGTCCTCTTTCTCCCGACGTAAATACACGACTTTCATGCACACATACCCACTCTTGACGAAATGTTCGGTGCATACATATTCTTGACCCTTTGTCTGGACGTGTATACCCCTGACAGCTTGATGTGATTACTTATTATTCGACGACATACATAGCGCGTACCTACGCACTGGCTAATATTTATGTAATTCCCCGCAACCTTCTTTCAGATCTTCGTCACTTTGGTGCTTTCTACCTGAAGTCCAAGAAGAATATAGCTTTCTTGTTCACCGTAGCCTGCTGCAGAGGCCGCCGCTTGGTTGATCATTCTGGGCGATGTCACTATTCCATGATCTCCGTCCTTTCTCTCTCTCTCTCTCTCTCTCTCTCTCTCTCGTCCTCCATCCATCCTCTCACTGGCTGGCCACTAGCCAGGTCTCTCGCTCGTATGTTTCAAAAAATTTCCCGCAGAAGACTATCAGCAGTTCAAACGACAGAAATAAGTTACCAGTCGATAACTTTGACCTAGGGACTCATCTCTCAACCCACTAGACTGTGCAATCATGGATCTACTACCGGGCCTCTCACTAGATCTCCTTGCTGACTTCAGACTTGATTTCCTATACCGTACGAGTCAATACCATTGATTATGTATTACATCAGGTCTAACTAGCAATGGGACTGATGAACAATCTAGTGGTTGAGGGATGAGTCCCTATGCCATTGTCACTCGGGTGTTTTCTGTCGTTCGACTCGCTGATCGGCTTTTCAAGGTCAAGTCTACTGTACGCAATGGTCCTTTCGACGCCCGTGCCAAGTCACAAGACTTTGCGTTTCTCAACGAGGAGCATGGGGGACCTGCACCAGTGCCCTAAAAACAGTACTATCCACTCCTACGACCATATTCTTTCGTATCTCCAGGCATGTTGTGTGTTTGTGTGTTCCAAGAAGAATACTATGTACAAAACCGCCGCAATGCCCACTACCACCACCGCCCATTCGACGTGAGCCCGGTGGTTCTGTGGTAGAGGCAGATCTGCGTTGGGGCGCGGACGACGAAAAAACGAAGAGAAAAAAAAAAGTTGGCCATTGGAACAGGAGTTCCGGTGCGGCGTGAAACGACGTGTAGAGGTGTAGCTGCCCTGGGGAGCTGGCGGGGGACCAAAATTATTAATATATTATGTACAATGCGAATGGATTGATACCAGTCAACTACGACAAAAACGACCATTCTGAAACTGGGGAGACTGAGATTCAAGGGACGTCAGGACAAAACAGTCAAGTCGCCAATAGCAGGCTTGAAAGTGCAGCGAGACCTTGCATGGAAGACGGAGTAGCTAGCTGAACCAGATTTGAAGAAGAGGAAAGGGGCCCTGCGAGCCATGCTAGTTTATCGAAGTGAGACGGCGTAAGAAAGAACGCGAAACCACCAAGATGGGCCTATACACCGCAACCCAGTGAAAAAAAAAAAAAAATGGTGTCATCAACATGCTTTGATTATGACTTTGAGGCAAGGAAATCCGCAGCCTAAACCAGTTGCGCATGTCAGCTCAACACCGCTTCAGTTTCAGAGAAAAATCAAGAATACGAGAGCTTACCTTGTCAAGGTTATAGTCAAACTTCTCTAGCGCCGCCAACGACTCGTCTCGAGGGTATCCCATCGCCGTGAGGCGCTGCAATAGCTGGTCGTCCTCACCTGAATCAACGCTCAATGCCCATCCCGGTGGTTTGCTCTGGTTAGGTGGCTGCGGAAAGGAAAGAGCGGAGACTCCTTCAGCTTGGGCGGACGCAGTGGGCTCAGTCTTGTTTTCATTATTGCCGTTGGTCCCGCCCTTAGAGGCATCTAGCACAGAGAAAAGCGCATCCCAATCATGCGAGGATTGATTACCTTGTGGAGATGTGCCTTGCTGCGCAGATGGTTGGCTTGCAGGGGACTTGGTGTCATTGGCATCAAAGTTGAAAAAGTTTGAGTTATTTGCAGCGTTTTGTGCGGACTTTGAAGTGGATGAAGGTGTGTCGAACGACATGTCAAAGTTTGAAGGGCCCTTGTTATTAAAGGGCGATCCAAAGTCATCGTCGTCCGAAGAATCATCTGACTCCTTCGCTGGAGCAAGGTCCAAGCCTGCAAACGCTGCCTCGAAGTCCGGGTTCTTTGAACCAGGCCCGCTCGCGCTGCCATTGTCGGTGGTCTGATGGGGCGCTCCGCCTATAATGGGAGCGCCGGTCAACGATTCCACTGAATGCGGTGCGTCTGACGCTGCAGCCTGATTGTTACGTCCTTTGAACTCTGAGGGTGGACTCCCAGGGCCCTCCTTTCTCTCATGTTGTGAAGGTGACTGCTCCGCATTCGGACCAGGTAGTGGCATGTCACCACTGCTAACCTTTTCAATCGATGGGAACTTGAATGCTTCAGGGCTTTGAGAGCCTCCCTGTTGTGGCGAGGCAGGAGCGAAATCATCATCAAACCCAGCTGGGACATCACTATCAGAGCTGCTATCGTCATCGTCGCCCAGTTCCCTAATAGGTGGAAACTCCCCCGCGAAATCACCATTGGAATTCGAGGCATCCTGTGCCGGTCTAGCCTTCATAGCCGCAAAGGCTTCTTCAAAATCCTGTGCTTTCTGAGACTGAGAACGCTGGTGAACCTTTCCACCAAACAATTCGTCAAAGCTCAAATCCTTTTTAGCTCCGCTTGAGAGCCCTGTGGGAAAGGCACCAGGGGCATTCTGTGCCGGTTCAGCGTCCGAACTATCCTTTGATGTTCCCTGCTGCTCTGATGGAAACTCAAAGGGGGACGTTTCCTGGTTCACCGCGGCCTGCGAGTTTTCTCCATATCGACTGGTTGGTGGCGATGGCTGTACGGAAGACGGCTCAGCAGACTGATGGCCTGGAATAGGCAGTTGATCTGCGCTGATCTGTCTCGACTGCGGTGGTGGAGGAGGTTCCGCAGAAGCAGATTGCGACACAGACGGAGAGGTTGATGAGGGGGTTGAAGTCTTTGCAGCTTCGATATCTTGCGGCTGTGGACTAGCTAGCCGAGAGCCGCTTGCTTGGGCAGGGGACTCGGTCCGGAAAGTAGTCGGAGGCGGGGGGCTGGCTGTGGACGGTGGTATGGAGAAAGATGGTCCAAATACATTGTCGAAGACGCTTTGGGCATCTTTCTGGCCTCCTTCGTTCTGCGCCGAAAGAGTAAAGGCAGTTTCGGGCGAGGTTGTTGCACGTCGGAAGAACGGGTTTGTCTTCTGGCTAGCAGTTGAAGCTGCTGGGCTTGTCAGTGGAACAGACGAGCCTGTCGTTTGTTGTTCTAGCCCCTCAGGAGTCTTTTTAGTCGCAGAATCGAGTTCCTCTTCCAGCTTGTCACGCTCTGCTTCTACCGTTGCAAGCTGTTTCTTGTTAATAGCAACAAGCCCCTTTTGCTGTCGCGCCTCTGACCGGGCCTTTTCTAGTTGTTGTTTTAGCTGATTAATTTGAGCATTTACCTGGCAGATCTTCTCCTTCAAGTTTGCGTTTTCACGCTGATCTGCTTCCAATGCAGCTGAGACCTGACTGTGTTGTGCCTGCAAATCCTGGCGATTCGCTTCAAGCATACTATACTCCTGCTGCAGCTTGTTGGTCTCTGCCCGTGAAGCGGCCAACCGTTCTTCCAAAGCCTTGAAATCACGGACCTCCTGCTCGTACATCGTTCGTGCTTGAGCCAAGCGAGCCTCAAAGTCCCGCTTTTGCTGACTGGTTTGAGCAAGATCTTGTTCCGCGGTTGCGCGCTTAGTTTGCACCGACTGCAATTCCTTTGACAGAGTCCCGATCTGGTTTGAGAGGTTGGCAAGATCAGCTGTTTCTTGGGTGAGCTTCTTGCTCTCCTCAGGATCAGCATCTCCCAACAAGTCGTCTGAGGGTTGAGGTGGAGATCGAACAGGGCTCTGCGCTGCTCCTGTGGTATGTGGGGTGAGGCTTTGCCCAAAGGATGATGTCGGTACGAAAGGTTTGAAAGTGGTCGACTGCGTGGCAGGCCGTGGAGGCGGAGAAGCAGGAGCGTGGTGAGGTAGAGGGTTTGAGCCACCGGTAGACTGGGGTACTTGAGGGGATGCAGAAAATACGTCAAGGCCAAACAGGTCTTCGGTGGCGGAACGCTGGCCAGTAACTTGCTGTTGAATGGGACGCGGAGGAGAAGCCACACGCTGCTGGCGCACACTGGGGGGTACCAAGGCGGGTGGCAATGTCTGTGGTAAAGGTTCTCTGGTGAGACGTTGCTGGCGGACTAGATACATCGCCACGGCGAACTCGTCTCGGTTCAGCTGTCCATCAGCGTCCATGTCGGCCAGATCCCAGATCTGAGCCAATGTCTCTTCCGGCAGCTGTGCATTGCTAAAGAATCCAACAGCCTGATCGCCATTGATGAAGCCAGTTTTTCCTCTATCAACAGTCGCGAATACAGCATCAAATTGAGCTTTTTCTTGGGGAGTGATAAGCCAGTCGCCACCAGTAGTTTGCGGTTGTAGATTTGAAGGAAACTGGGATCGATTGAGGGGGCTTTGAGTTCGTTGTGGGCCGGATCCGCTGAATTGCTTTGGTATGGCAGGGACCGGTGGCACGTCAGATGGCGAGCGGGATCCAACTGAGGCTCGTCCGCTCCGCTTGGCAGCTGCTTCATAAAGCCCTGGGGGAAGAGACTGGGGGATCCCTCTCATTGTGCCCATCTTGTACGCCGTCAAGAGGTGCATCGCAATGATGAACTCGGTAGCGTCCAAAGCTCCGCGCTGTTTCGTGTCTGCTAGGTTCCAAATTCTGCCCAGGACTTCGTTCGGAAGACGTGCGCGTTCAAATATCTGTTTTGCGATTTCCCCTATTGAGTACAGTTAATATGGCATGCGAGGCAAGTCATCACAGAGTTTTCCCAACCTGAAATCAATCCACCCTGAGTATCCGACTTCTCGAAAAGAGCAGTAAACTTGGAAATGTCATCGGGGTTCAATGGTGGCACCCGAACAGGGCCTCCGAAGGGAGGTGGAGAGCCCGCAGCGGATACTGGTCGCGGAGGGTCTGTATTAATACCGGCAAACTTTGGCAATGGGCCAGCTGTAACGGGAAATAATATGAATTCAGTAATGATCACAAAGTCGTTTCAGTGGGGAAAACTCTTATTTGAGACATACGCTGGAATGCCAACTCCTCGACGGGGGCACGGCCTGCCTGCGCATGTCCAATCAATCTCAGTACCATGCTGAAGCCGGACGGCGTTAAAAGACCGCGATTTTCTGTGTCTGCGATTTGCCATATCTGCATTGATTGGGGCAATCAGCATGACCATCTCCGACGATTTTCTGACCGTAACATAGACCATGCAAAGTCCTTGTATCCATCACAGTCGAAACCAACAATACCAGAGAGAACGTACCAACCCAAGTGTCTCCGTAGGCAGGCCAGTTTTTTCGAAGAACGGAACTGCTGCTTCGCCAGTGACAACTCCAAGGTTTGTCTTATCCGCCTCCTTAAAGAGTTGACCGAAGACACGCTTCTCCTCGGGAGTGAGGTTGAGGTTAGGATGTCCTTTCGCTACGGTACAGGAACGCCAGGAGTCAGCCATTTACATATTCCCCCCGACAACCAAAATAACAGGGAATTGGAAGGAGCAGTTTTACTCTCTGTCATCTTTCGATATCCCCCGTTGGGGTATTTATCCCGGATATTCCTCTCGCTCTATCGGTATCAACGTCGCGCTTGGGCAAGGGAAGCCCCCGTCATGCGATGTAGGGAGGTGGGCGTTCAAGGGTAGTAGTACTAGAGTATCATGTAACCGAAACAAAGGGGTCGCAAGCAGGAGTCGAGCGGCGATTACAGAGGAGGTAGGGCGAGTATGGTCTGGTTGACTGTAAAGAGCTATGGTGGATCGGTATGGAATTAAGCGGTGGCAGCAACATGAGATGCAGTGGGCTTCGTAATTCGGGGAATCGTGAAGCTGCGCAGCCCGTCATCCTCCCAAGTCCCAGCCAATCACAGCGGCCTATCGCGGCATCAAACGCCAGACAGCGGACTAACTATATTCCGGTTGTTCTCCTCTCCACCTTTGTGTTCGCTCAACTGGGACCCGACCTTTGTACAACCATTATTCCTCCATGTTCGTTTGTGAAGATTCGTATCATCGTACTCTGTCAAGATTATCATTTCCACTTTCTATGAACGAATCTGGGAAAAGCTACTTCTGTTGAGAAAAAATTGTCCAGTCGTACACCTCTTAGTATAAAATGACGCCGATCCCCCTTTCCTAATATCCAGGAGTAAATGAAGGCCGTGGTCTCCCCTGAAAATCGATTGGATCTGAGGCTTCATGTCTGGTCAGATGGTGCAACTGGAAACTAAGCTTGAACTTGTTCCCGGAGCAGCGGTTTTAATATGCAACGTGGTAGTCAACATCTCATAGGTCACGGCCTCCCCGGCTTATGAGAACTGACTTCATTCTGTCCGCGTTCGCCCTCCTTGAACCTGAATCTTAGGGCAAGTGATTCAGTGAGCTTCTCTCTGTTCTTGGGGAAGAAAGAACAGGAAAAAGAATTCAGTACTGAGGTCATCAGTTGGATCTTCCTTTTGCTAGATCTTGTGCACAGTCAGCCAAGTATGAAGACCACTCCAAGCAGCATTGGAGCTCGCTAAACCGACTGTCTTCGGCAGCAATTGTTTCGAGAGGAAATATATATTCGACTTTTCCCAAGGAAGGAGCATCACATAGTTCATAGTTTGGTCTAAACACATAAAGACCTTGACTTGGAGAGGGTGCTTGGATTCCGCTTCCCGCAAGAGCAGGGTACGTCGTATGGGCAATCAGAGTGAGGACAACTTAAAGCGTCTTTGTAGCCACAGAGGAACAGTTACAACAAAAAATAAAACAAAATGGTACAGAGGATTGGGACTGACGAGGGAAAGATATCATGCATCACTGAAACTGTAGGAGGAAAAATCTGCAGAAACATACTGTTTGGTTTTCCCTTCACCTTGTGTTTTCAAGATGCTGAATATGAGAATTTTCACATGCCCAGAGGCAGTGATGTGGATATCAAGGTCAAACAGGCATCCATTGTTGAAGACAATCCTTCATGAACAATCACCGGGTCTCTACCCAGAAAACGGCTTTGTTTCTTTGAGCCCAAAAGTGAACTCACCTTTTTTTTTTCATTATTATATTATCTCGCATTCAACCTTAGCTCGCAAATGGTTTTTTTGCCGATGTGCACTCACACTTCAAATCATTCCGGACAGTTCTGGTTGACATCTCGGAGACTGTTGTGGTTTGATACTTGGCTTGGCGGATGCTCTTCCCCCCGCCTTGTGGCTGGTAATGGTGTACCAAGGGACCTTCCCTTCCAGCGACTGTCCGCTGTCTGTGAAATCTTCCGCCCAGTTTCCAATGAGATAATGCATGCCCAACGATCGATCAGCAGGCAACCGGGGGATGGGCTTCAGGCTCAAATAATAGCAGGGCCACAGGCCGCTGGATTCACGCTGCTTTTTTGCCAGAGACCGATGTTGGTCGTTCCCATGGCCGCTGAGATTGCAACACTTGTCCTTAGAAGGGGATATAGCTGTCGGCGACTTTGCTCAAGGAACTCTAGACCATGATGGTGGATGGTGTAAGTTGGGATTTTCCTTTCTGGGAGCCTGCATCATTATCATGAGTCCTCTATTGAGGCTTCAAGTCTTCCGAGAAGCATACTAGCATCCTCTGCGGTCATCGGTTCTAGTACCGTGTCTGCTCCAAAAAAATATGTGATTTATCTTTTTATATATATATATATATATATTTCCATTCTCTTTTGCCCCGTTCGAGAATGACATGGGTCCTGTTCACGTCTCTGTGCTTTTCATCATCCAGTGGAATGGTGTTGCACCAGCCAGGGAGAGAGGTTGACCGGTCAACCCTGGATGGAAAAGGATCATCTTTTGTTGGGTGCTGGATCAGATAACAGAGGGTTCAACCAACGGCCAAGGCCCAAGCCACACGCTCAACAATCGCCCACAGGTCACTCACAAGCAAATCAGCGCTGCGTCGGTACCGGGGCCTCGTTCTCCCGTTGTACCTAGGCAACTACAGAGTGCTGCACAGGTACCGCTGGCAGACGGACAGGTTCCTGGTGAGATTTCTCGGCAACCGACGAGAATTCCAGATACACCCGTCATCGCACTTTGTAAGATCGCACATCCAAGAAATCGGACAGACACACAATCCTGGCTCCTCTGCAGGAGAACGCCGGAACTGTGACTCTTTCCACTGTGTACAGAGCACTGAAGATATAGAATGTCCTGTTTACTGGTGACCAAACTTCCTCCTGTATAACGTTAGTCTGTGTACTATGGTAATGTAAAGATGTCACCCCATCCGTCTTCGCCCACTCGTCGGGGGTCGCCCGGCTGACTCACCTCTTGCCAAGCAGCCGACCACGGACCACGGGCCCCCCAATCGAAGTGGTTGCGCTTGACGGACGGCGGCCAGGCTCACTCGCCAGGTGAGGCGCTGGTGCTGCGATCATTCTCCCGTTTGCATATCAACCTTGTTATTTTTTTTTTTTTCTTGTCTCGCTGTGCTACACTCTCTTCTACCATATAAAAAGATCCCCAGTCCACTTTCAATCCCGTCTCTCGAAGCACGTCTTCACTGCTGACTCGCTAACAACTACTCTCTTCTCGTCCCGTCTAAGCCCATCCTCGCTCCCCAACTCCGCCATCCCTTGGTCAGGGCCCCTTTCAGCACCCCAGTGTCAAGAGATGGCCGCCGCTCAGGTTCCCTCCGCTGCCAGCGCGCCGCGCAAAATCGAGAAGAAACCCGTCAAGTTTAGCAATCTGCTGCGTAAGTCCTCTCTTCTCTCTTCGCTACATCGACAAATTGTTTCTACTCCCATCTGTGTCTCGGCTTCTTTGTAGCTTAACCGAGAGACTCCGTTGTTGCATTGCACATGTGATCGGGAATTTTGTTTCCCTTCGGCTGACATGATGTAATTCTTTTGCATCTCTAGTTGGCGCCGGTCTGAATATGTTTGAGTAAGTTATACGAAGATCGCTTTGCGCTCTATACATCTCCATGTACCGTCGGGGGGGGAAGTGGTGGGAGCTGGCGTCATGGAGAAGACATGTTGGCTGATCAGCTTATCTTCTACTGTTCAGAGTCACCACACTGGGACAGGTCAGTGATTACACGGAGAATTGGGCAGAATCCACTTGCTGACAACTTGTCACTACAATAGCCGCTGGAAGTGATCAAGACAACCATGGCTGCGAACAGAAACGACAGCTTCGCTGGCGCCATGCGTCGGATTTGGGGTCGTGGTGGCATTCTTGGCTGTAAGCTGACGACACGCTCACCTGTCCGTTGTTGAAGAGAGCTGGCACTCATCACTTGTCGCTGGGCAGACTATCAAGGTCTCATTCCCTGGGCCTGGATTGAGGCCTCGACCAAAGGTGCTGTTCTCCTCTTCGTCGCGTCGGAAGCCGAATACCTCGCCAAGACCTTCGGGGCATCCGACTTCGTGGCCGGTATCAGCGGAGGCATGACTGGCGGTGTTGCCCAGGCATACGCCACCATGGGCTTCTGCACGTGCATGAAGACGGTCGAGATCACCAAGCACAAGATGGCCGCTGCGGGCGTGAAACCCCCCAGCACCTTCGCCACCTTTATGGATATCTGGCGCCGTGAAGGCATTCGAGGTATCAACAAGGGCGTCAATGCGGTCGCCATCCGCCAGACCACCAACTGGGGTTCTCGATTTGGCCTGTCGCGCCTGGCAGAGACCGCCATCCGTAAGGTCACGGGCAAGGATGAGAGCCAGAAGCTCAACGGATTTGAGAAGGTCGTTGCGTCCGCCCTGGGTGGTGGTCTGTCGGCCTGGAACCAGCCGATCGAGGTCATCCGTGTCGAGATGCAGAGCAAGACCGAGGACCCGAACCGGCCCAAGAATTTGACCGTCGGCAAGACCCTCAAGTATATCTACCAGACCAACGGAATCAAGGGTCTGTATCGAGGTGTCACTCCCCGCATTGGCCTGGGTATCTGGCAGACCGTCTGCATGGTTGCCCTAGGAGACATGTAAGTTGTCCGCCTCCATTGCCTCGACCGGCGTTGTCCCCATCGCGCTCTTCGCCATATTAAACCATTCTTCTCGATTTATAGGGCCAAAGATGCGGTTGAAAAACTGACCGGTGAAACGGTCACCGCGAAGCACTAAACCTTGATCTGCACACTGGCAGTCTCATGCGAGTTCGATGTTCTCTGCGTTTCAGAGCTTCCACGGTCAAGGATAAGGTATCTATTCTACAGCCCTACTGCTTGGGCATGTATTCCCTAACAAGTTATACCCCCTCAACGGGCGGGGTCGTCTTATACGGCTATAGACTCGACCTTTGTACCTCTTTCTATACCAAGTTGATTTAATTCTTTTCCCTGTTTTGTGTTGTCTTTGGGTCCTTTGCAGGCATTTTTGTCTCATTCAACAAGTTGTACCAGGAACATACCGTTCAATAGAAGGTTTACAACGGCAGAGTAGAGGTCCTGAAATTTAAAACGGAAACCTTTGCACCCAGAAAATATATATTAAGGCTGTTCTATGAGACGAGATATAGCGCGACTTTCGAGTGTCTCAATTTCAAACATCAAACTAGCAGAAGGGAAAAATACAGATAAATTTGTATTCTAAAGGGGGGGATACTCTGCATACAAGTACACGCATCACACAGCACAATACACATAGGTAGCTACATCTCATCCATCTTACCCAGCATCGGTACGTATCCAGCCTCGAACAAGATGGATCGACGGCACAGTAGATCAAAGACAAAGAAGACGCCCATCCCTTCTTTTCTCCTTTTTACATGTCTTTTCCTTTCCTCCTGCTTCTTTCCTTTCAGCTTGCGGGGGCACGCAGGCAGCCAGGCAGACCGTATTGGTTGAATGGTACATAAGAACAAATGAAAACAAGGGATTTCATGGCCAGTAGTGAGTTAGTAGTTTTGCAGGTTTCTTTTTTTTGGTACAGTGTACAGTTAATTGAACTTGAGGCGAACGATGAGAGAGAATCACAAGGCCCTGCATTGAGCTCGGAGGAACAGAAAAGGAGAATATTTCTAAGAAAAGGGAAAAAAAAAGATGGGGGAAGGAGGAAACGGGGTTGGTCTAATGTCTTTATTTACACGGTCAATCCAAGTTCAGAGGCGTATGGGAGAGTGGAGAGATCGCCGACAGTGGCGACGGATGCCTTGCCGCTGAGGAGGGACTTGGCGGCCTGTATTACGTTCGAGGAATCATTTGTTAGCTTTCACTGATCAAGGGGGCGAACTTTTGGAACGATAAGGGATTATTGCAGCTGTGATACGTACCTCCTTGACCTGCTGTTCGGTGACCTTGCCAATGCTCTCGCCAATCTGTGCGATCTGGAAGGGCGCGGTGCCGTGGATGAGGGCGGAACCAGTGAGCTCAATACCGGTGGTAAGGTTCTGTCCAGACTCGAGAGCACGGAATCTGGCAAGGGCAGCGGCTTTCTTGACATCTTCGCTGGTGATGTTGCCAGAAGCAACCTTGTTGACAGCGTCGACAACTTGCTTGGCGGCCTGACCAACGGCAGCGGCGGACTTGCCGGCAACGGTGATGTAGAGCAGACCAGTATCAGAGTAGGTGGCCTGTTTGGTCGAGATGCGGACACCAGGGACATTCTGGGCGGCTTGAGCCAGGATGGAAGAACCTGGAGACCACTTGATTCTCGATTCACCGCCCAGGAGAGCAGCGAGGACAGAGAACTCAGGCTTGTATCCAGCAGTGCCGAAAGTGCTGGAGCCAGGGAAACCAATCACGATGGTGTTGCCGGCGGTGCTGTTGGTCCGCTCCTCACCTCCAAAGTACTTGGTCGGCTGGTCGGCAACTGGAGCATAAGGCGAAGAAGCCGGGGTGGCCGGAATATCCTGAAAGAATTGGCCAACCCACTTGGACACATCCGCGCTGGAGTTCGAACCGCTTGCTACAACGGCAATGGATGGCTTGGCATAAGCTCCCTTGGCGAAGGCAGCAAGGGACTCAGCGTCGACGTAGTTGCCGGCCGAGACAGTGGGAGGAGGAACCAATGGGTTTCCAAGACCACGGTGGAAAGCAACACTGTGCACGGACTCCCATGCCTGGGCCGCTGGATTAGCCGCAACGCCATCCTGAGCATATCTAACGTTTTGAAGGACCAATTCTTCCAGTTCATGGCCTGAATTGTTGAAAACACCATCAGCTTGGTTCCAGGAATCAGCAATTGGCTACAACGCAGGTCACTTACGGATGTATCTGGTGTCCTTTAGCACCTCCGCGAGCAATTCCGCATAGTAAGGGAGGTCCGAGTTGAAGAACCGGGCGGTCAAGACCAGGTTCTCTCTGGAGTGGTAAGAGGAGAGCTCGCCTCCAAGCAATTCAGACTCTCTGGTGATCCGCAGACCCGATCGCTTGGTTGTGGACTGTAAGTTTTCACCATTCAACATCAGCATTTGTCCGATCTTTTCTGTCTCTAATTATTCTTCTCGCTCTCCCTCGCTCCCTCTCCCTCTTTCGCAACACTCCAATTTATACAACCCACCTTGAACGCAAACTTGGCCAGTGCATCGGAGAAGCCAGGAAGAGGCTGATATCTCGAACCAGCCTTCGCAATGACGGACAACGTGGTGGTAGGACCGGGAATGTCTCGAGTAGCAAGTTTCACGCCGGCAGCCTCGCTAGCCTCATATTCGAATCCCTTTGCGGTCGCCATCCCTCGTCGGGCCTGACCAAAGCATTGTCTGCTGATAGCCTGGGCCGCATTGCGGCCAAAACCCGACCGCGAAAGCATTGTTGCCAGCGCTGGGCGGAAAGACGGAAGACGGGAAAGGAAAGGGACAGAAGTCGGGAGGGCAATTGGGGGGATATTGTACTGCGCTGTTGAGGGCAAAGTCCCGTTTGTTTGCTCCTTTGGAGGTTCAAAAAGCTTCTGCCGTCAGTCGCTCGTTTCGGGCCTGCGACAGGCAGTGGTCTGATTACTCGAACGCTGATTGGCTGACTTGACGATGCTTATTCCTCACTTCTCCGATGGCACGTGATTCATTCCTAACACTCACGTGACTGTTAGTGACACGATGATTCGATGAACCCCAAAAGAGGAAGAAAAGCAGCAAGCAGTGGATTTTGCGGGAGAGCAACTTGGTGTCGTCTCAATCCCCTGGGCTGCTCATTTGGTTCATTTTTGGTCTTCGTGAATGGCCGTCTCCGCGCGCTCGTTTGTATCCATGAATCCCCCAAGGTGACTACCAGCACTACGCTGTATCCCAAAGTTTCTTTTTTGCTTCTTTCGAGTCGCAAATATGTCTCAGGTGAGAGCTCCTCTGGTCGCCATGAGGCTCGCTCCAACACTGATGATGCCACGGCCAGTACGTTGCCGAGTTATGCGAGCTGCTAATTGCGGATAACTTTGGAGATCTTTACTCGGTAAGTGTTTTTACGTTTTTATTTTTATTGACCCCCCCCTCTTTTTGGTGAATGAGGGGTAGCTAACTCGTCGCAGTTGATATGGTCCTATCTCCTCCACCATGGCCGCCAACCGTTACCTAGAATCGCACATAGCACCCATCTGACACCTCGACAAGTTCGATATGGCCTTGCTGTCCTCATCCAGCAACATCTCGTCTTCCACTTCACTTCATTGGACGATGGGATCACGTACTACGAAGCCGACTGGCGAAACGCCTACGCGCTCGTGAGGTCGGGGAAGATCATACAGCTAGTGGAAGAAAGACTAGGGCCCTACGCGGCCAAAGTTGTGTCGGCCATCTTATATCTTGGTCATGTGAGAATTAGCGATTTGGAGAAGATGCACGATCTCATTGGTCCAATCACGAAGGATTCTGGACAACTTTCGGAGACGAACGGTATAAATGGCGTACACACAGATGAAGGTAACGCCGCAGGCGAAGGTGCAGACGACGCGGAATATGAAGAGGAGCAGGCCGAGCAGGAAGCAAGAGATGGTTTTGCCCGCACGAACGGTCACCATGAAACTGCCGGCTCGATAGTTTCCCAACTGCACTCCACCTTACGCCAGCTTGCTAGCTACGGTTACATCATGCGTGTGCGGGATCACCATTTTCACAGTCCAGCTGATAACTACCAATCTGCAGTGCGGCAAGCCAAAGCAAGTTCGAGCGTGCAGGGATTGAGGGGCAGCAAGCTTGACAATGCTCTCAAGGAGGTCGCGGAAACGCTGGTCAAGGAGTGGACCGACGGGACTATATCTGGAATTCTTCCTAATTCTGCGCCGCGTGGAATAAAAAGGCGCGTTGGGAGCTCTGAATCAAGTGAGCCTGCGCGAAAGCGAGTGAAGCTGGAGAACGATCTTGCACATTACGAAGATGAGGATGAGGACCATGTCTCCGACGATGACTATGTTGACGACGTAGCTCCAATGGACGTAAGTCTGCCCCGTTTGGCCCTTTCTAAGGCAGACCGTACGCTTTGCTAACGGAAGAAACAAATCACCAGCCTAGCTTGGTCATTCGGGTCAATTATCAAAAATTTGATGTCTCTTTCCGCAACCGCAGGCTTGTTGAGCTGGCAGAACAGCACACGACGCCAGTAACCTCCCAGATCTACGATGTTCTTCTTGCTCGAATTGAAGCTACAATCCCTTGCTGCCGGACGGAAGAGGAGCGAGTCCCTGAAGGGGAAGAGGGTGCACAATACTCCAAAGCCATTCCTTTACATACTATTGCCTCAGACGTTCCTCCTGATCTTGCCCTTGGTGGGGTTATTGCCGGAGTGGGTGAGAATCTCGTCGGTGGACCAGATGGTCGATTAACGAATGGAGACGCAGAAGATGAAGATGAACACGACGAGGACGAGGACGAAGACGAAGACCAGTCGTCAGGTCAACATGGACAGAGTCGAATCTTCCAGATTGAACAGCACCTGTCTTTTCTTGCCCAAGAACCTTTTCTCTTTACGACAAGAAAGATGGAATCAGGGATGATCACCTGGACCGTCGAATACCGACATCTCGCGAGGAAACTTCGGCATCTTGAACTAGAGCGTCTCATCGAAGCACGTTTTGGTGCCGTTGCAGTCCGCGTAGTCCGCATCCTTCTAGATAAGGGCCGACTAGACGAAAAACGGCTGCAGGAGATCAGTTTAATGGCGTCCAAAGACCTTCGCCAGATCCTCGCGCAGATGGAAGCCGCCGGCTTTGTTGATCTGCAGGAAGTCCCACGAGATGCGCAGCGTCAGCCATCGCGCACACTCTACCTGTGGTTCTACGATCCCGACCGGGTGTCCACCATGGTGTTGGAAGATATCTACAAAGCCATGTCACGATGCCTCCAGCGCCTCAAAGTTGAGCGCAATAAGTTGAAGTCTCTTCTTGAAAAGGCAGAACGAACAGACGTCAAGGCCAACATGGAGCGATATCTCTCAGCTGCTGAGCGGGAGGCATTAAAAGAATGGCAGGAAAAAGAAGCCTTGATCTTGGGGGAAGTCTCGAGGTTAGATGATATGGTTGCTGTGCTGAGAGACTACTGAGGCCGCGGTCATTTACTTCTTCTTCGCCCCTTCCGTCACCTCGCGCACCATCCTATTCTTCTACTTTTTTTTGTCTTCTTTAGCGATTCCTGTTTTCTACAGACATGCAGGCACTGGAGTTAATACGGCTTCAGGACGACCAAAAAAATGGGTTGGCAGGTTAAAAGAGGGCGGATTTTGCCAGTGGATACGGCGGATTTAGGATCAATAGATTTGAGTTTCTCCTTCGCATGTCTTTTTCCTTTATATTAAAGCTTGCTGAGCTCTGTGAATCATGAGAATTCAGCTTGCCTTTTAATCGTGGCAGGAGATGCATATATTGGCAAGGTGATTGATATATTTCGTTTTTAGACAAGATTGATGAATTTGAGCAGATCAATCTGTCTTTTTCCCAACAGGCACGGGGGCCCTGCTGCTCTCTGTAAATTCTTTAATGGTTGACCACATTAGACCAGAGACGTACCATCCAGCAACGGCCACTACGACCAGGTACCCTGCGGTGGGAATGAGCGATTCAGGAAAGACGTTAAGGAGGTAAGGGTCGAGGATTATATCTGTCTGGACGGGAGGAACGGATGCCATGAGTGTCTCGTTGAGAGTGAAGTAATCAGCAGCGGCCTCGACGAGAAGAAGGAGAGAGGAGCTGGATGGCTGGCCGCCTGCTGAGCCAAGGGAACTCTGACGTTCGTAGCTTTCTTCTTGTAAAGTGCTTGGCTCGCCTTTAGCAGCCGGTGAGGCGGTCAGAGACGATCTCAATGATGGTGAGTCGAGGATTTCGGACAGGGTATATGTATTGAGGTAGAATGCGGTAGGTTGCTAGCGCTGACTTTTCAGAATGCTGCTGCAAAAGTGACATGGAGAAAATCTGTTTCTCTGTATTCGCAAAGAGGGGAGAGAACGCTCTTACAGTAGCTAGCCAGCATATCCGGACCTCGTAGCGCTGGCCCGGATGTAGCGAGTCGAGATAGAACCAAGTCTGTGTTCCTTTGGGTGCGGCTTCGGAGGGAAACTCCCTGTTTATTGGCAGGCGGAGAGAGAGTCTCGAAGGCGATAAAGTATAAAGCTTCAGAGACGCAATATCAAGCAAGGTTGAAGGCTGGAGTTTCTCTGGATCCGGCGCCGTGAAGATGGTCTTCTCCACGTTACCGACCGCAAAGCTCGAGAAGATCCAGAGGAGGTACAACGTAAACCACATGGCTGGGATACTATCAAGCCACGGAGCAAATCAACCCCAGTTTCTGCCAGTTGGCCCAACAAGTAAAAAAAAAAATATCCATCTAACTACAGCTAAGAATGCAGGGATATGGTCAACAGCTCCTCACTTTAGGATTCTGGCATGGATCTGGGAAGAGACAAGTCAGCCCCTTGGCTCTGGCCTTTTCGAACGCATGTGCCAACAGATCAAGCAGCATGAAAGATCCATTGAATATTCCTGCAAATACTGGTACGACATAAAGCCAGCAATAAACTGTTCATTGAAGCATTGTTCCCAAGCCAAGTGCCGATGATGGATGTCTCTTGAACTGAGTCTGGAAGAGTTAGGGGGAATGCGACATGCTGGGTGTGTCCACAAGGTAAAACTACATACTACTTCCAAATTGACATGTGCAAGCTTGTGATCGAGCATAACGTACCTCATCATTAAGTAGATATCTCTTTGTTTGATTTAAAAATCGACTTGAAAGACTTCCAGTCTTGCCGTACTCCCGTACTCGGATGCATCTGGTGTGATGCCATCTCGGGATGCGATCATCTGGCCAGACCAGGAGAGAGGTCATGTGACCAGGGAGGTTACCAAGTCATCATGGTGGGGGTTGGAGTTATGTATGTTGATGCAGACGACTGAGAGAGACCTGTAGCAGTGCAGCAGAATTGTCTGCACAGTCACAACCCTCCAACTAAAATGGATTTTGCGCAGTATCTTCGAGATTACTATGCATTGCCGTTCGATGAACTCCTACCAAGTAACTACTCTGTATTGAACACATATTATTCGTAACCTGCAATCAGAACGCACACGACCTACTACGATACCGCCTAAACCAACTACTATGTAAGGAAGATACGAACCATTGGACGGGGGAAGGACGCGAACCGGTGGGACGAGCGGAAAACCGCCTCTGATTGGCTGAATCATCCCCGTGTCGTGGAACCGTATCCGATAGTCTTGTCACGCTAGGCCCGAACGGTCTTGTTGACATGGGCGGTGATGCTTGGCGTTCGACCTGCTTGAGCTTGTGTCCAGTAGGACGCAACCACGCCAAAAAGAGAGAAAGAGACCCATTGCTGCCCTGCGAAGATTTGTTGATGCCCGTTTCTCTCTTCCCAGACCCTTTAAGGCCCCTCAGGTGCGTCTCTCGCTGGTCCCAGATCAGACATCCTCCTCCTTTCTGCCGTCATCGGGACTGGTCTCCCGCGTCCAAAAACACCCCGCGGCTGCTGACAGTTCGTCCCAGAATCGTTTTTTGCTCTGCAACACTCATTGCTTGTCCACCATGAGAGAGGTCATTAGCTTAAACGGTCAGTTTCCCGGTCGATTGAAGTCTTGTCCACCGAGCATCCCGCTGACAGTGCTGTAAAAATAGTCGGCCAGGCCGGCTGTCAAATGGCCAACGCCTGCTGGGAGGTACGAGAAGACAGTATTTCCCCTCGAAGAGCTAACTCCCCCTGCATTGATGATATCATCGTGTCATGCAAATGATTTGTGCTGATCCGCGTGTCTTGACAGTTATATTGCCTTGAGCATGGGATTCAGGTGCGTGAACGCTCTTTTACAGCATGGCTTTTTGACATGGATCTAACCGTTTCGTCAAGCCGGATGGCTATCTGACTGAGGAGAAAAAAAAAACTGCAGAGCCAGAAAGCGGATTCAACACATTCTTTTTAGAGACCGGTATGCACGACCATATCCCCCTTCGTCACATCCATATGGCACGTCGACTGACCGTTGGGTGTGTTGTTTTTTTTTCTTACTTGCCAGGCCAGGGCAAATATGTTCCCCGAACGATCTACTGCGATCTCGAGCCCAATGTCGTCGATGAGGTCCGTACCGGCCCCTACAGAAACCTTTTCCATCCAGAACAGATGATCACTGGCAAGGAAGATGCGTCGAACAACTACGCTCGTGGCCACTATACCGTCGGGAAGGAAATGATTGATCAGGTTATGGACCGCGTCCGGCGGGTGGCCGACAACTGCTCCGGCCTTCAGGGATTCTTGATTTTCCACTCCTTCGGTGGCGGCACGGGATCTGGTTTCGGCGCACTGCTCATGGAGCGTCTCTCCGTGGACTATGGAAAGAAGACCAAGTTGGAATTCGTCGTCTACCCTGCTCCACAGAACGCAACGTCAGTCGTTGAGCCGTACAACTCCATTTTGACGACCCACACAACCCTGGAGCACTCGGACTGCAGCTTCATGGTCGACAATGAGGCCACCTACGAAATTTGTCGCCGTAACCTTGGAATCGAGAGACCCAGTTACGAGAACCTGAACCGCCTGGTTGCGCAGGGTGAGTAGTTTCAGTCTCCCTTTCCCTGGACCCACGGATCCATGTGAAGGAAAGGAAACTGATCTTTGGTTTAGTTGTGTCCTCTATCACTGCGTCCCTCCGCTTCGACGGCTCCCTGAACGTTGATCTCAACGAGTTCCAAACCAACCTCGTCCCCTACCCCCGTATCCACTTCCCTCTCGTCTCCTACGCCCCCGTTGTGTCTGCGGCCAAGGCTTCTCACGAGTCCAACACCGTCCAGGAGATCACTCTCTCCTGCTTCGAACCATATAACCAGATGGTCAAGTGCGATCCACGCAACGGCAAATACATGGCAACATGCTTGCTCTACCGCGGTGATGTTGTTCCAAATGACGTGCACCATGCTGTTGCCAGCCTGAAGACCAAGCGGACTGTCCAATTCGTCGATTGGTGCCCCACTGGTTTCAAGATTGGCATCTGCTATCAGCCGCCACAGATTGTGCCGAATGGCGACCTGGCGAAGGTTGACCGTGCAGTGTAAGCTTTGCCCCTTATCTTTACGAGCTTGGGAAGAGTTCTCTGTGTGTGATACTGATACCATGGCAGTTGCATGCTCTCAAACACCACCGCTATCGCCGAAGCCTGGTCTGCTCTCGCTCACAAATTCGACCTCATGTACTCCAAGCGCGCTTTCGTGCACTGGTATGTCGGTGAAGGTATGGAGGAAGGAGAATTCTCTGAAGCTCGCGAGGACCTTGCTGCTCTTGAGCGCGATTACGAGGAAGTCGCCAGCGATTCACTGGAGGAGGAGGCCGAGGCCGAGTACTAATTCTCCGCCGAAAAATAAGGGCTTGAACCAGCCAACGTGTTTGATTATCTTGCTATCTCCCACTTTACATACATAAAAAAATTTTTTTAACTCTTCTTAGATCGCATGTGCGTAATTGATTTCTTGATCCCAATTTTTTCACGGATTTTGGTCCTTTATCCTTTCCAAGTCAAGGGCCGTCGAACGTTTCTTGTACGTTGACCAATCTCATGATGCTGGCCAACTCCGAGGTTTGCCAGCATTATTTGCTTCATTGTTGTTCTCCGTCCTTGCGGGATTTTGATGATGACCTATCCCCGTCGATGCCAATAGACAGCCTCTGCAGATATTCTCATCAAAAGATAAAGCTGGATGAGAATGGTTTGAGAGATTTTTTTTTCTTTTGCAACACTTGCTAAAAGCTTCGAAGTTCCTGCAGGTTCGTAGTACCAAGGACCAAAAACCAATTTTACCTGCCTGCAAGTTCACTTGAACAGATGATTTCAAAGGGACAGTTGATCATGTACAACAACATAGGGGGACACCTTTAGCCGTATGGCATCTTTGATGTGGACCAGGTTTTTCTGTTTTTCACACAACCAAAGAGGTTCTTGTAATCTAGTCTTAGAGCATGACAGCTATCCAAATATTACTGTACTAGTAAGTCCGTGAATGTTGTTACTCTTCTGATCGCCCCATGGAACATGCCTCACTTTGGCATCAATCTTATGGCTGTGGCCATCAGAGCTGGTAGGTTTCCTCCAGGGGACCTGATGGGACGCATCTTGTGAAATAACAAGTGCTAAGTGCTGGGTGTTACATTATTACTATAGAACGTCATTCAACCCCTCCCCCCCCTCTCTTCGCTTTGGAAGCTTCTTTCTTGGGTTCAAAATTTTTATTGTTTCAAACCTAACCAGCTTTCTCTCGTGGGTGTAGTTCAAGTCCATATCTGAGCATATAGACATCCCATCCTTTTCATCTTTCTGCCAAGTATATTAGCTGGCCGATGGTATCGATACGCCATGGAGGGAAACAAGTTGAGGCAGGTCATGCCATGAATTCTACACAGGAAGATAACCGGGTGCAGTCAGAGAGACGGATGAACGCTTGGTGTAGTGGGGGCAAAAAAATGCAAAACAAGAGAGAAGCCGAATAAACATTTTATCAGACATTAGAACCCAATTGACGCAGCAGGTAGAGCATGATTCAAAGGGGAGCACTTCATGTGCGGACCAGAAAAGGGAGATGTTGGAAAAAAGGGACCGGGAGAATTGACTATCACGGCAAAGTTCAAGCTCTTCATGGACCTAGAATCAGAATCGGAAGACTTAGATTACCTATCAAGAAGTAAAAGCGTACAAGAGAATATCAATCACATCAGACGGATTCTTCCATCTATCAAAATGCCTCATGGGAGCCTCCAATGTTGTGGCGAGAGAGCCTCAATCCGGGTAGAAGAAAACAAAGTGGAACAGAGAGGACATCGAACGCCCATGCACAGCTGAACGAGAAAATACCCGCACCCATTATATTCCACCTGGAGAAATTACAACTCATAGGAAGGCTAAAAGAAATTCCCTTGAATAGAGTCAGACTGTGACCAGCTGCCAACAAGTACAAGGTAAGCAGAGATGGCCGTAACCTCCATTCATATCCAGTCCACCTTTTTTTTGTCGTGAAAGCCAATTAACGCCGCTCATGTTATTTGTTTCGTAAAATGATTAACCACTTGACTCAAGGGGTATCTCATTTGGTTTGTCCCTGACCAGGCGGAGGAGGCTGAGCTGGCGTTGGGTTGGACGAGTTCGACTGCTGTGGCTGTTGCTGTTGCTGCTGCTGTTGGTTAGGCAGCATGAATCCAGGGGGAAACATCGGCATGCCGGGGAATGAGAATCCGAACCCAGGGACTGCAGGGGGCACAGCAACCGCGTTTGCGCTGGTGTTGGAAGCATTCTCGCGATCACGGTCTGGCTGGTTGCTGTTTGAAGTTCCGTCGTCCATTCCTCCACGATCATGGCGCCCGAAGCGACCATGTCCAAAGTTACCGGGACGGCTAGACTGTGGTCCACGCTTGCCTCCTTGATCGGTGGCCATACGTCGACTAATGGCTGTTGGGGAAAAGCTCGTTAGCCAAGAAGATCACTGAGAGTAGGCCCAGTGGGTTAAAGGTGAAAATCATACCTTTCGAGGACACGCCGGCACCAATTTCGATGTCGGGTTCTTCGACGACAAGGAAGCTTTCGATGGGTCTGCCACCAGTGCCACCGTATTCCGCTGTGAGCAGCCACTTACGATCTGCTTCGGTCAACCGTTCAATGGGGATGACACTAATCCCAGTCTGATAATCACTGCAATCACGCGGTCCAAATCCTACGCCCCATCGGGTCTATTTTGAGTCAGCAAGCGGGATACAGAATGCATCAAATTCAGACAAATCAATTGGCTTCACTTACTCTTAGCTGCATGTCACCGGATTTGTACTGCTCCATTCCCTCTCGAGCGTTGACGGCATCGCGTCTGTTGATCATCTTGACGAAGGCATGACGTTTGTCAAGGTTGACAATGCATGTCTGTACAACACCGTAGCGATTGAAAAGTTGGCGGAGGTGCGCTTCAGTGGTTCTGTTCCATGTCAGTTAGAATAATTCACTCAAGGTTAGAGAATCCTAAGGCTTCACTCACGTTACGCCACCAACAAAAAGTGTTCTGCTGAGGACTATGATTGTACATGTACGTTAGTGTATCTCTGCTTGGCAGATTGAAGCATGGGAGAAATTGTACTAACCTTTGATATTTCCTTGACCGATGGAATAATCCCACTCAACGAATTTCGGGCCCGGAGGCGGCAATGAGGGATCCTTACGGGGGGGGCTCGGGGTCCGACGGCGTCTTCCTGGAGGGCTACGTTGACGGTACCGTCCACCACGACCATCTCTCGCATCACGATTACGCGAGGGCGAATCCCCCGCTCCATGGTACTCGCCATACACAGGGCTATCACGACGACGCGGCGGAGTAGCGTCTCTACGTCTATCCCACCCAGGCGACCGGGAGCGGCCGCGATAACCCCTGGGCGACCGCGTGAAGTCACGACCATGGTCTCTGTCATCACGTGACTGACCATCGTGTGCTGGTGCCGTCGGGGCGGGAGCTGGAGCCGGAGCTGAAGATGGAGCACCCCAAGCGCTTTGTCCGCTGGTTGGGACCGACATCTGGCTAAACGCCGAGAGCGCCGCAGCCGGGTTCAAATTCGCCAGTGCAGGATTACTGGCCGCGCTGGTGAGAGTTAAGAGCTGCAGTGCGGTGGCCCACTGTTCCTGAGGGATACCTTGTGCGGCGAGCAGCTGGATCAAGCTTAGTTGCTGTTGCAATGCCTCCGGAGTGATAGGATTAGCAGCTTGCGGCATGAATGCGGCAAGCGGATTCTGCGGTTGCGGCTGCGGAGCCGCGAGAGGATTGACAGCTGGGACTTGTGTCTGACTTTGGAACATGTTTTGATTCTGGGCGGGATTACTCAAGCCTGTCAATTGAGCAAGACTCCCTGCGAGGGGATTTACAGCCTGACCGTTCGACTGCTGTCCAGCCTGGTCTACGGACGAGGACACGGGTTGCGGTACTGCTGCATTTTGCGGATTTAATACACTATTGGCACTAGTCTGCGCGGGAGCCCCCGAGGTTGTGGGAGCTGCTGCAGCTGCTGTGCTTTGCTTCGCCATATCTGCCAGGGCCTTCAAGATGCTAGATGTGTCCGGAGTGGTCTGAGCGGGAGCTGCTGGAGTGGCAGGTTGCTGCTGTTGCTGTTGAGGAGCACCAAGGGGGACGAAGCCAGGTGCTGGTGATCCTTCTGGCGTGGTAGACGCCTCATCTAAAGACAATGGAAATAATACATTAGAAAAACGTACATCCTTGGGGCATACCCTACAGAGCCTCTTCGCCATGATTTTCACATCCTCTTGCCTTTCTAGCTGAACAAGAGGATCATGCATCAAAACCCAGAGGCAATACTCGCTGGAGGGGAAAGGGGTCCTTACTCTGAGGCTTCGGTGCATTAAGCTTTTCCTTGAAAGATGCTAGCATGGCGGCAGGGAAGGTTTGTCCACGCTCCCAGATGTCCACCAATTTTTTGATTTTCTCCTAAAGAAAGAAAACGTGATACGTAAGTTGAATTGTTCAGCCACGGTGAGCCACAAGTTAGAAAAAAAATGATAGTATATTTCTTAGCGGGTGAACGAAGTGAAAGGGAAAAAGTAGTCGTGAAGTGAGGGCGATACAGAGATTTAGGATTCTCTCTAGGGCAACACACGACATCAGCCAGTTGCTGGCTGACTGGTCGATATGCTGCTTGCTTTGTGCTAAGTCTGCGTTTTTCTTGCATGCAAGACAGTCTGAATTGCTCGTGTCTAAGAGTACGCGTACCTTTTGATCTTCGGGAGCATTGTTTATAATATCAGTCATGAGAACGGGAAGTAGCTCGGTCACTCTGTTGACACCCGCAGCAAAGGTCCCATCTGGAGCACTGCTCCCAGCTGGCTGACCAGCCTTGCGTGCTGATTCTACCCACTGTCGAGTTACAGAGTCTACGACATAGAGTACGCCCAATTTGTGTGTGCCTGGTGCTCGCTTGAAGTGGGTATAAATCTTTTGAATCAGGACTGATTCGGACTGTTCAGAGAGAGCACGTCATCGTTAGCCGAAGCTGGTCCCATCTCTGCAGAAAGAGGGATGGAGTGATCTTGTTCGGCAGACTTACCTGAACATTAGCGGTGCAGAGTGAGGTGATGCTGTTGATTTTGGAGCCAGAGACGCCCGGAGGCTTGAGATTAAGCATGGACTGCAGGTAGCCATCGAGCTCTGCTACAGCTGATGACATGGCTGGATCGCCTCGTGGTCACCACCACGGCAAAATCTGGGGACCAACAAATATGACACCACTTGGGTTGTTCGGAGATGCTTGTGCGCCTTCAGTGGCTTCTTAGGAACCTTGGGAGAGAATCCACAGTAGTGTTGCTTTGGTTGTCGCTGGATCCCTACTGAGCTAGGACGGAGATTAAGGGTTTAAGAACCCTAACGGAAGAAAAGCGTTTCCTTTATGAGAAGCAGAATAACGATTCTGAGGATGGTCCGCTGACTGACGCGACAGGGTGTCTACACAGACTGTTGTCAGGAGGGACGGGTGCCTCTTGACGCAAAAAAAGTGACGAAGAGACGAGCTACTGTCGATGACAGTCGGTCAAGACGGCCAAGTGACGCAGCGCCCAAGATGAGTACAAGTACAGATCGGCCGGATGATGCTAAGGCAGTACAGGGAGTGAGAACAAGAGATGGTTCAGTTTACAAGAGGATGGGGTGTTGCAAGGATGGAGTTGGAAGGACGTTCGACAAAGCCTGCGCTGGCGAAAACCTCGCTTGAAACTACACTAGGCTGTATTTGGACAATGAGTCACGTGTATCGTTTATTCACCAAAAACTTCTAACTTAACCTAACTAAGTTAGTTAACTAGTGACCGCCAAAAAGACCAACAACTCTCTGCTCTTTGATCCACTGGGGAATGACATTGGGATCATTGTTATGATGATTTGCACTTTATCACTGTTACAGAGCAAATGTTATTCTTTCTATTCCTTTGTAACCAAGCAAACCCATATGATACAGAATTACCTAGGTAGTTTGCTTCTGATCAATGTCAAATGGGCAATCTCTGAGTCTCTGACGACCCTTGTTTCCGGAGTATCCTTGCCATCGATGCATACGACCTGAAGAGGGCACGTTTTCCGTCCCAAATACCTGCCATAGTTCACAATCTGCAGAGCGAGAATGCTGCCAAATGCCGCATCTGCTCATCTCCGAGGTATTGCCGGAATCAGCTGCTGCGGATTATCTGAAGAATGATGGTGCGTGACGCTTCAAGGGAAAGTTTTTTGACGATGACAGACTCGCAGCGCCAGCCCTTCCTCTGGGCTATGTGGTTTCGCGGGCGGATAGAAGTTGAACGAATTCTTCTTCATTTTACATTGCTTAGACTTCTTACCCACAGTGCACTTTGCACCTACATTAAGTCTTGTAGAGGTTGTAGTCACTTCGAAGTAAAATTGCCTCGTTGACACGGCATTGAAATGCCCCTTGGCAAACATTTTTCTCTACATAATTTTCAGTCATCATACGCTCAATTTGCTTGCCGCGCTGCGTGCTCTGCTCAGCCTAGGCAAAAGAAAAAAAAAATGAAGACAGCGACCGTTGGGGACGGCCGGTTGCCGGATTGTTTGACCGATGACATCCTTCCGGCTCCCCGAGTTCACACCCACTGACACTTATTTCTTGGCAGGTTATCATCGTTGTCGCTAAGGGCGCTGGTTGGTTGCGGGATCGTTGGGACAAGCCAAGTTGCTTACATACTCCACGATACACGGTAACAACGGTATTATCGTTCGGGCCAATTTCGTCGACCAAGATTTTTTGCTGAGAGCTCAAGAGCTCAAGAACAACAATCCATCCCTTTCCACACGCCTTTCTCTCTCCACTCAAAATACCCTTCCTCCGTCTATAGTCTCATATCACAATGGCCACCTCTCTCAGACTAGGGAGCATCGCGCTCCGCTCTACTTCGCTTGTTTCCAAGCCTGCTGTCCAGTCTGTTGTCTTCAACTCGCTGCGCTGCTACTCTTCCGCAAAGGCAAAGGTATGGCTGACGCCTCCAATTCTAGTGCTTTTGTGAAACTCAGTGGGCTAACGGCAATTGCCTCTTGCAGTCCCTTAAGGAAACCTTCGCCGAGAAGATCCCTGCTGAGATCGAGAAGGTCAAGAAACTGAGAAAGTACGTGATTGTTTGGATCGTCCGACGCTTCCTGCAAGACTGGGGCTGATCAACGCAATTGTCATCCTGCAGGGAGCACGGCTCCAAGGTCATCGGTGAAGTCACTCTTGACCAGGTCTACGGTGGCGCTCGTGGTGTCAAGGCGTTGGTTTGGGAAGTACGTGTTAATTGTCGCAATCCTGTCGGTGTATCCGGTTGTGCTGACAATACCGTTACAGGGATCCGTGCTTGACGCTGAGGAGGGTATTCGCTTCCGTGGAAAGACTGTAAGTACAAGAATTTTGTGGGGGACTTCTTTGGAGGATCCGTCTCTGACGACCATTGCAGATCCCAGAATGCCAGAAGCTCCTACCCAAGGCTCCAGGTGGCGAGGAGCCCCTGCCTGAAGGTATGGCCGACCGCACGAGGAATTTGGAGATATTCTCTGTGTGTCTCGACTAATGCAGCCTTGACAGGTCTCTTCTGGCTGCTTTTGACGGGCGAAATTCCCACCGAACAGCAGGTCCGCGACCTGTCCGCTGAATGGGCTGCCAGGTCCGATGTTCCCAAATTCATCATTGAGCTCCTCGACCGCTGCCCATCTGACCTCCACCCAATGGCTCAGTTCTCTCTCGCTGTGACTGCCCTTGAGCACGAGTCCGCCTTCGCCAAGGCCTACGCCAAGGGTATCAACAAGAAGGACTACTGGCATTACGTTTTCGAGGACTCTATGGACCTCATTGCCAAGCTGCCTACCATTGCGGCCAAGATTTACCGCAACGTCTTCAAGGACGGCAAGGTTGCACCTGTCGAGAAGGACAAGGACTATGCCTACAACTTCGCCAACCAGCTCGGTTATGGCGGCAACAATGATTTCGTTGAGCTGATGCGCCTGTACCTGACCATCCACTCCGACCACGAGGGTGGAAACGTCAGCGCCCACACCACTCACCTCGTTGGTAGCGCGTTGAGCTCTCCCATGCTCTCTCTCGCCGCCGGTCTCAACGGTCTGGCTGGTCCTCTTCACGGATTGTAAGTCAACGTCACGTGAATTTTCAATGCGGCAATAGTCCCTTTGTGCTTTGAAACGCCTTTTTTTTCTTTGCAAATCCAAAGGATTGCTGACTATATGATGTTTCCACAGAGCCAACCAGGAGGTTCTCAATTGGCTCAATGAGATGAAGAAGACCATTGGCAACGACCTCAGTGATGAGGCCATCCGGGACTACCTGTGGTCGACTCTGAACGCTGGCCGTGTCGTTCCCGGCTACGGTCACGCTGTGCTCCGCAAGACTGATCCACGCTATGTTTCTCAGCGCGAGTTTGCTCTTCGCAAACTGCCTGATGACCCCATGTTCAAGCTCGTCAGCCAGGTCTACAAGATCGCTCCTGGTGTCTTGACTGAGCACGGCAAGGTAAGCTACTGGTCCACCAACTCCATCTAGTGAATATTCACTTACGCATGGCGCCAACAGACCAAGAACCCATATCCTAATGTCGACGCTCACTCCGGTGTTTTGCTGCAATACTACGGTTTGACTGAGGCTAGCTACTACACCGTTCTCTTCGGTGTTTCCCGCGCCCTCGGAGTCTTGCCTCAGCTCATCATTGACCGCGCTCTCGGTGCTCCAATTGAGCGCCCCAAGAGTTTCAGCACTGAGAAGTACGCCGAGCTTGTTGGGGCCAAGTTGTAAGAATAAGTTATCTCTGTACGACCAGCAATCCTTTAACTTTTTGTAATTGATATCAAGTTCTACTTCAACTGCTTTTTGGCGCTTTTCTTTATTGTTTAAAGTGAAAATGGTCAAGTGCACATTTCGCCAAGACTCTTTTTCATCCTTCGAACTTCAATCTTAGCACCTATGAGACGCTAACACACCTCCTTTCGGCGTTTTCCCAACCTTAAAACCATCTTCATACGACTCTTACGACGGAGTTATCCCTTGATTTCTCCCTCATCCAGCAGGTACTATTGTTTCTAGTACCGTTTTCATGACTTACTGAGTCCTTCGGGGCTGAAAAGTACAGAGGAGCGACTCTCTATCCCTCAACAGCATTCCGTTGCGTCTTGAAATGCCTCGAACCCTATGCAGTCAACTCAATAGGTACCATGATGTGACCTGGGAAACAAAAAGCCCTGTTGTTTGTCCTGAATATATCTCTAGAATTTTCCCCTTTCTATCTAGAAGATAAAGATCATTATTTGACTCGTTCAAGGAATCTAGTTTCCTACTTTGGATGAGCTTTCCCCATTTCCTGTTCTGGAGGAAAGTGGTCACAAGTTCACTTTTCCCTTGAAGGCGAACGGGAGTATAAGCGACGACGCTTCTATGACTCGGTTGAGGTAGGAAATGTGAATTTCATTGATGAGGGAAACCAAAGTTGTATCCGCGATGGACAAAGTCTTCTCCGCGATATCTCCTTTCTCTGCTGAAAGGTGGGCAACATAGTGACATTATTCGAGATACCCTGTAACTTGTCCTCTTCACCCGACACGATTAAATAAGCTGTTTGGACATGGCTCTGGCACAAACCCTCAGAAGGCTCTCTGGAACTAGCCACGGAGCACAGGAACCGCTCCAGTGCAGCCCTGCTGCCGACGCGGCATGTTTCTGGCTCGTTCTAGAGCCATTGCTACATGGGCTTAATAACAGGACAGAGAGCTTGAAAATACTTTGTCATCGTGACAGCGCAGTTTTTTGGGGGAGCAACTCCAAGATCCCTTGATCGCTAGGTGCCTTGCCAGGTGCTCTCGGCTAACGCATCTTTTGGTAAATTCGAGTTCCATGTTTACTAGCTTTTTGCAGATTCTGGGTTCCTTGCCAGATCCCGTTGTGATTCCCCTTGAATACCACGCTGAATCTAGAGAACGAAGGGTCTGCGGCGAATCTCTCCACTTCTTACTAAATCACTGTGCGATGCCTTTTCAATTCACATCTTCATCAGGAAGGAGGAGACTTTGGGTGGTGGTCAAGTCACCGAAGCACCTAAACAAGGAGCTTAAATTGATCAAAACATCCAACAGCTAAGGCATCTGGCAAGAGCTCGAGCACAAGAGGGTGTTTGGCGAGGGATTAGCACTGGATATTCGTCCTGGGAACGATAAGAGGCCTAGAGCCGTTACTGTAGATCTGAATGTCATGCAACCCACCATTTTCCTCGCATTTGTTACGTGTGAATGGGGTTGCTTGTTCTTGACCCGCAGTCGGTATGAGAACGCCATGTTGTCCTCTAGTAAATAGCACCTCATCGAGAGTCAAAAGATGCAACTCTTGCGTTCTTAACGTGCTGTTATTGACCGGCATGATATCGTAATACCTGCTTTTTAGAAGTCTTGGAATCAAGGGAACTGTGCTGACGATGCTGGAGCACATAATTCCATCCACTGACAGGTTACATGAAGAGCAAAAAAGCATCCAACATCAACATTCAGCCAGGATCGCGCGTGAATAGGAAGAACTTCCACAAAAGCGTTTAAGTCCCACGTATCTCCTCACGAGCTACTACAGGAGATTGCCCTTCGGTCGT